>PVHY01012074.1:0-45691 GCA_004024945.1 Uropsilus gracilis
AAAAAAAAAAAATCTCTGCTTTTCTATGACACATCCTATGTACACAGTGATCACTAATCTGTATTCTCAGGATGGATGTGTGGTGGACACCAGGCCTTGCTCACAGCCCGGCCTTGGCCAGCCTGTGCAGGGGTCATGGAGGACACCGATGCCAACAGGACTCCCTTAAATCGTAGGGGACCCCTCAAATAATGTCCCATCCGGGTGTGAAACTGTCAGAGGACTGATCGCACAGCTCACTTTTTGCAGAGCGGTTTTCCTTCTTACACCACTAATGTTCAGCAGCAGAAAGAGCCTCGCGTGACAGTGTATGAAGTGTTTGTTGATTCTGTTCATCTATCACAGCATTGCCAATGTTTAGGACAGTTTACCCTATCAAACTGCAGACAGGGGGCTGCATTTTTGTCACTCGAAAAGCTGCAAAAGGGAAATAGTAAATATGCAATTACAGCCGCTACCTATATTTAACTAGCTTCGAATCTAAAAGGGAAATCCATCAACCCACTGTCATCGTTCGGTTTGTTTCTGTGTCAGGCCTAACGAAGGCAAAACAAATAGAGCCGGTGATTGTAAAACCGCACGGCGATAGCTCCTTTTGAATCGTCAGTCATAGCCACTCTCACCATTGATTGACCAAGATGCAGGAATAATCAAGTCAAAGTCAGCCATGGCCTTGCCTGCACCATCAGACATCAACCGCCACACTCCTCCCACAGAGAGACTCTGCAAGACATCTTTTCAAGCAAACACTCTACCTTTCACCCTGCACCGTCTACACGATGACGTGCAACCTCAGCCCCTCAGCCTCGGAGGCTCGATTACTTTTAATAATTTCATGCAGAGAAAGGGAGGTTCAGCGGTAACTCTGCAGAACAGTCTCTCATTGAAATGGCTCTTCCTGACCTGTGATGGCTACAGGGAAACACAGAGGAGATGTTCACCCATGTTTCCACAGAGAGATGATGATGATGCTGAGAGTTAGGACTGAGGCTGCTCGGATCTGATCTCATGGGTTACAATCATGTTTACTCAGGTGTCAAATGGCTGTCGCCTGTCATATGTCTGAAGGAAGTTACCTCACACAGACGGGACGGATAACATGAGAGAAACACGTCCTCCCAGGTATGCAATGGCTTCCCTACTGCTAAGTCATCATTTTTTTTTTTTCCTATTTTTTGCTGACTCCTACAACCATTGACTTCCTTAAATCTTGCACAGGTTTCCTTGTCCTGCCTTTGTCAGCTCTTTCCAAGGGGGATCCGTCTCAGAGCTGACCTCTGACCCTCCAGGGAAGCTGGGGCAGCTGTGGCCCAGCCGGTCCTCCACAGCTCTCTGAGCACTAACCCTGTGCAGCCCCGTCTGCACCTCGTCTTCCAGCAGCCCTCGGCCAGGCCCAGCCAGCCTGGGGACAGACTGACATGGCACCCAGGACTGTGGGTCACGTGGCTCAACGTCCTTTCGTGACAACATGGACAAGAGAAACCAAATCCTGGGGAACTTGAGGCAAACTGCCCTCATTCCACCTGTCTTCATAAAACCACGGTTTCTTCTAACCCACCCAGGCCTCGTTCTCCCGCCAGATTCGGAAAACAGATTCTACTCTTGGACACAAGCAGAAAACCAAGACCAGCTTCAGGGTGTCTTGCATCTAATGGAGAAGGTGGTGCTTGCAGGAGGCTTGGGCTGAGCTTCTCTGTGAGCATCTTGTAGGCCTACTGTGCACCCAGGTGCCTGTGCACTGAGTGTGGCACACTGGACAGGCAAGGCTGGGCAGGGGCGTGGGAGACAGCCAGGCACTGGCCACCCAGCCCCCACAGATCTTCACACCTCCTCTGGCTCACTCCCTGGGGCGTTCTCTTGCCTCCTCTGTAGTCTGGCTCTTCATGGTACTGGCGGATGTGCTCCTGCCATGGCTGCCCCCTTTGACCCCTGTCTCCAGGTCCAGGTAGGTCCACTTCCACACGTGTGCTCTCCCACACTCTCGGAGCCAGGCAGCCACCATTACAGGCATCTATGCCCCAAACCCACACTCCCCAGGGCCTTCTGCAAGAACATATCAAGGCCACAGGTTTTAGACAAGAGGCAAGTGCTGCAAAAAGCCCGGTGAGCTCCTTTACCCTGCAGGACAAAAGACAGGGCGTCTCTTCAGCTCCTGTCTCCTAGGGGTGTTGTGTTCCAGCCCCGGGCACAGATCCCGTGGGCACCACAAGTCTATACCGAAGTGAAATGCAGCTGCTCCTGCTCTCCAGAACCCCACCTCCGCCCCCTTCCCTCCTCCATCCTCCTTCTTTGCCCTCTTCCCCTCCTCCCTTCCCCTCCCCAGGGTGCCTGAGAAAACAGCACCCCTCCCAGATTGCACCCCAGAGACCACACATCCCCATCATAGAAAGGTGGACATGAGCTGGATCCCACACCACGGGGGATGCGTATCCCACGCCTGCCCCTCCCACGGTCATCTAAGGTCTTCCAAAATGAAGTGATAAGCCTGGTAGAGTCCAAGAAAGTCATTTCCAATCATAACACCTCATGATTGCTTCTTTCCAACACTGCATTTTCATAAATATGACTTGGTTTTATTCCCAAATGTCAGGCAGAACCGATACTTTACCCCGCAAGGTCAAGAGAAAGGAATATACACTGAGTGTCAACTCTTTGTGCATTTTATCCTAAATGCTTTGCCACAATCTCCCCCTCTGTTTCCCAACAATCCCTGAGGTGTGTGTGGACTCAGACATGTCTTGCAGAAGACAGAACTCGCATGTCTGTGACAGCATGGAGAAGAGGTTGCAAATCAGGTCTCTGAGTCCATGCTTCTCTCCTAACTCAGCTGTAGCTCAGGGGGTTGGGGACTTTGCGTTACTCTTCAGGCAAGGTGGGCATCTTTTTTCTCTAAGTGGGTTTTCCTTGTGTTAACAGGCAGAATCATGGTTTCTTTGAACCACTCACAGCCCAGACCTTTGAAGCCTGTTTCTTAAGCAAGTTAATAAGCAGGGTTGTGATTTGAATGTGGTCTGGAAAGAGGTTTTCCTGCTTCATCCTTTGGTTCACTTGCCCAACAAGAACCTCTCTCAAGGGCATATGGTGCTTCCCATGCCTGGGTCGTTTCTCCTTCGATGAGCCATTCTGAAGGTCGCGACCTGAACTCCCCGTGTGATGCTGTGTTTTCTGAGGCCCAGAGAATCTAAAAGTGGCTGTTCTAAGGCTGTGATGAGTAAGCAACACCATGTCTGAACTCCCACCTTTCCACATTTCTTTGTGCTGTCCTTTGTGTGATCCAGCATTTTTACTTGCCCTCTTCAACAAATAACTAGAGTTTAAATTGTAGGGTCATCATTGGTTGCAGCAGATAAAGGCTTTCAGAGCTCTTGAAATGATCCTTTCAGGATTTTTTCTTTAAAAAAAAATTATATATAATGTGTGCATATTACATCATTGTCTACTCCAAGGTTCTCGCACCACCTTATCACCAGTGAACCATCATCTTAAATCCTTGTGTCCATCCACCCCCTGATTTTACCCTCCTCCCCCTCTCTTCTCTATGCTTCAGTTCTGTTGACAGTTTTAAATTTTCCTTGTCTGTTGTCCCTATCTCCCTCAAATAAGTGAGACCATCTAGTATTTCTCTGTTCCTTTCGGGCTTATTTCTGCTAACATGATTCTTCTAGCTTCACCCATGTTGCCACAAGTGACAAAAAAAAAAAAAAAAGACCTTTTTCATGGATGGATACTATTCCCTTTCTTATCCATTTTTGATTGATGAATACTATACCATTTCTGACCTATTGTCTGTTTTGCACAGACCAGTGGAATAAAGTTGAAAGACTGGAAATAAAACCACCTGTGTATGATCATCTAGTCGATGACAAAGGGGCAAAAAACATACAATGGGACAAAGATGTCTCTTCAGCGAATGGTGCTGGGAAAACTGTACTGCTATCTGCAAAAGAATGAACCTAGACTGCTGCCTTTTAGGAATTTTAATAATGATGAGCAAAGAAACAGTCACTTGAGTTTCTCCCCAGGATTCTCCTGTCCTCTCCTCCCTCCAGGGTGTGTAACCCTTTTAACTCCACCTCCCAGGCCCACGTGAGCTCCCTCACACATGCACACACTCACACACTGGGTCAGGTATGGTCATGAGGGGGGGCACATTTCCACAGGTGCTTGTCATCGAGGTCAATGGTAGAAGGGTAAAAACCCTTAAAAACTCTTTTCCCTAACCTATGGAAATAGGGGGCTGTCTTAAACTTTATTTGAATAATAGGCTGTCAGGATGTTAATTTGGTAGACCGGAAGGGAATATGTATATGTCGAGCTGCATTCAGGAAATATGGAACCACTTTCTCTTTGTGGTTGTAAAGAACTGATTCTGTTTTGAAAACACTCATAGAATCAGCTTCCCATTCATGGATCTTATTCCCCGTCCCTTTCCCTCTCCCATTCTACTATTTTTGTAAAGCATGATTGAGATCATGAAGGGCAGCTGAACTGTAGCAGAAATCAAATGTTGTGACAAAGAAAGAACATGGCTGATTAGTGCTTACACTGGTTGAATTGACCATTGCAAACTGTATGATAATGTGGTAAAAGGAATCAGGAGGAAAAGCTATATGCAGCCATATGAGTCTACATCCCAAGAGATGACGTCTGAATCGTTCATCTCCATTTACCCAGCATCAAGATACTGGATGGGTTGTGTGTGTGTGTGTGTATGTGTGTGTGCACAAGTGCCCATGTCTTGTACTAAGAAAAACTCTCTACTCCCAAGGAGCTTGAATGCCAGGAGCATGGACAATAGACAATATTTCTCACTCTCTCATTTCACCCTCACCTTTAATGATTTTTGTCTTTTAAAAAAATATATTTGTATTTATTCATTTTTTAATTGATGTAACAGGTTTACATACTCTCAGTGATTTAGGGGAATCATTGCTCAACTCCTGGATATAACCCCTCACCACTCCCACCACCACAGCTCCCTATCCCTTTATCCTAGATGACTGCATCCCCTATTTTGCCCCAGTTATGAAGTTATCACTCTCAGTTATTTAAAAAAAAAAGTGGTCAACTTCTTGCCGCTATATGGGAAGAAACCCCTTTTCTCTAACTCACTTATCAATTAGGCAGAGAGGATCTAATCCTGGGTGTTCATCCGATCAAAGTTTAAATCTTCTCTGCCTAACAGATGGGGGAGTAGGGCCCAATGAACTGTGATGGAGGACTCTGGGTACCTTGGGGGTGGGTGTGGTGTGGTAACACACACCTGAAGAGATGGGAACCTTTACCTCTCAGTCACATACTGTGCTGTGAGCCAATGTTCCCTCAATAAAAAATGATACAATTTAAATATAACTGAATTAAGAATTAATTGCCCCATCTGGCCAAGGGAATGAAATTTCAACTACATAATGATAGATCTCAAAGTTTAGATCTGCAGGAGGATATAGCCATTTAGGGCTCTTTCCATATTCAACATTGCCACTGAAGTCTTATTTGCATCCTTCTTGGCTGATGACTGTGATATTTCTAATTATTTCGCAGGATGCAGCCTGATCACAGCTGAGTTGTCGTACTTGACTCAAGCTCCAACAGAAGATATGGCGTGTGCTTGCATTTTCTCATTTTCCACACTGTTCAGAGGCTGACGATAATAGCTTCCCCAGTGGCTTTCATCTTTTTGACCTTCTACTTACTACTGCTTCAGCTACAATACAATTCAAGGGCTCAGAAAACATTATAACTTGAAGAACTTTAAGTTCAAGTTTGTCCTCATTCAAACCCCCAGCCTAGTTCAAGCTGTATTTGGACATGAACTAGTACACCTTTTGGGCCTCAGCTACTAGATCCCAGGAAATGGTGAGGATGGTGGCGCTCTCATCTCTGGGGAGGGGAGGGGCAAATTCAGTTCTAGCAGGAGAGAAGATGGAGATAGCCCTGGAATGGAAGGCAGGACCTTGGTTGATGGCCTTGGTGGGGTCATTTAATTTCTTTCAGTCAATTCACTCATTTATAACTTTGGAATGTTAGAATACTTCTTTCTAAGGTATCTTCCAGCCCTAACATTGTATTATAGGAATATTCCTAGAATGGTGGATGGCTGAAAATCCAGGAGACAGGACATGTCTAATTGCTTTAAAGATTGTTTCGGAGACAGATTAGATTGTATGAGATTTAGACACTTTACTTCATAGAATGTTGTTCTTTAGTGACTTTTGAATTAGTGACCTGCTTTTTTCAGCATAACCATTTGCTTCTGATTACCCCAATCTTGCCCTACCCACCTACCAAAAAAAGGAAGAAAGAAAGAACAAAACCCATACTAAATAAATACACTGATTAAAATAAACTGAAAACCTATAGTATGAGATGTGACGTTTTGACATGAGTCTTCCAGACAAAGATGTATTGTCTCAACAAAGCACTAGTTAATCAGGGAATAAATCTGAATTATACCCAGGTCCGGATGAATCCAATGAAGAGGAACATGTTTACAGTTCTTTAATCTGGTAAACATATAGTGTTCCTTAGTGTTTCAGAGGGTTCCCCTGTATTGATTTTGTTTTGTCCTTAGGGAGATTCCTGGGCTATAACTTCATTTTTTAAGCTGAGGTGGAGTGTAAGCAAGTCATGAAATCGAAAATATTTAAAAAATTGGTAAACAAATGAATATAATACATTTCATTTTACATGCAAATTATATTTACCTACTTTCAAGTTAATTTTTACTTCTAAAAACTTGTTTCTGTTTTCAATTAATTTTTTTTAACTATGAACAGTTTTGAAGAGTCCTCACATAATCATAAATACATCCATGTACATGAAGAAATGAATTCTTTTGAACAATTTTTAAAATGTAGTGGCAGCTTCTCAAGAGCAAGATAAAGGCATGAAGGAAGGAGGGATGGGTGTCCCGATGTTCACCTTCTGACCGAGGTAACGATTAAACCCGCTGGAAGATTCTGATTAAGAGCAAAATTAATTCCTCTTCAGCAGACTAAGCATTACCCTAACTTCAAAGCTTATAGACTGACATGTGGAATCTCTCCCCCATCCAGGGTCTGTGTGTGTGTGTGTGTGTGCACGTGTGTCCATGTGCATGTGTGTCCATGCAGGTCTATGCACTGTGCTGTGCATTGAGTCCATGTCAAGGTTCTGCTGAGCTCATGTGTACATAACAGATAAAGAAAAGAACATGTCTTCAACATACAAACCATCACAAATGAGAGAGAGAGCCTAGATCTTGCTGGAAAGAAGTAAAAGTGATGAAAATTCAAGCTGCCTTTCACACCCATCAGTAACACTTCCCTCCAAGGACCTAATCAAGCCACCATTGTTATTCACAACTCTGTGACTATGGGCATAGGGAGAGGAAGGTGAAATGTAGGAGTGGGAACCTTGGTTTCAGTCTCTGAAAAGATGTTAAAAAATGATGTCATGCTCTTGTGCTGAACATAGGTACTGCGGTGACTGCTTTAGGTGTATCTACCGCTTCCAACATCCTGGCATCCCAAAGCACTCACCTCCTGCAGCTGGTGCTTCTGTCATGTGTCCCCCTAATCTGATCAGTAGCCATTGAGATGGCAATTCATTCCCTGTCCACTTCTATCAGGTCTGTGGCCCCAGCTCATCTTCCTCATGGCCACGTTGACTTCAGCCATGCATACACAACAGAGGAGCTGTTCTCCTTGTGTACGCTGAGTTTCAAAGTATGCACTCACGATGCCTATACTTACTTGTTTCATTAAGAGTAGTGGCAATTGATGCTCTGTGATGACCCAACAAACATGCTAAAGCCAGAAACCAGCAAATAAAACATAATAATAAAATTTAAACAAGACTTATTCCTTTTAGGACTTGTAGTGCATGAAAAGCACGGCAGTCTGATAGATTCTAAAATTTTAAAATCAAAATGCCTCAGAGAAATAAGCAATAGGTGGTAACTTTTAAACTCATCAGAAGTTTTCGATGTGAATTTCAAATGATCAAAACTCTGGAGTTCTCAAGGCTTCATGTATATGGCGATTCATGGTTACTGACAATCTCCTGACCTTCTGCCTTGTCAGTTTCCAGCTGTCATTCAGATCAGGGGCCCCACATACTGCGGTTCTGTCTCTCTCTCCCACTCCAGTCTCATGTGCCACCTGAACTGGACTTATAATGTCCTAGAGGAGGCCAATCTCTTGCTTGCGAACGTTCCTTGCAGAGACTGTGATGGCGCCCAACGGTGCTGCGGGAAGCAGCTAAGCCCGAAACAAGAAATCAGATCCATCCAGCCAGCACCAGAAGCTGGGCCGGGTGGAGGCTCAGAGAACTGTCTCGCTGCAAGGGGACCTGGACGCCACATCCATCCCCTCCCCTCGCTAGCAGGGGGCATCTCTTCTCTTGTCACTTGCACTGAAGGCAGCTCGCTTGGCTGACACAATGTCCAGCAAGAGAGGAAAAGGCTGTAGGGAGCCAACTGATGGCCACTCCCTAAGGACGGGGAAGGCAGAGAAAGTCAGGAAATTCAAAACAAACAATACAACTCACTTTCTGATTTCAGAAGGGAATGCAAATCCAGCACGCGCGAGCTTTGTTTCTTTCTGCTGTATTTTGACATTTCCTAGAATCACTTGATAGCACTCACATTAAGCTTCATTTCAGATTCCCGACCAAAGTCAGACTATCGGATGCAGCAGACTGTGACAAAAGTTTCCAAGAAGGGCCAGAATGAATGCTTCTGTTGATCTTTCATTCATTGTGTTCCAGAAAAGGCCAATTAAAAAGCGAACTTCATACTAAAAGGGGCTTTTTTTTTTTCTACCAGTGTGAAACTCTAAGACAGAATGTCTAATTTTTACAAACTCTCCAGCTATTCTTATAATTAAAGCAAGTGTATGTATGCTTTTACTGCATCACCGGTAAAGCTTTCCTGTGTAAACAAACTTTGAAGGATGGAGGGGAATGCTATTAGGAGCAAACTTATCAGAGTAGTAAGGAGGATTTTCATACGAAATGAAAATCGCATCATCCAGCACAGTTAAAGCACAGACTTCCCAAGAGTTATATACTTACTTGTGTGCAAGTAGACTTAAACCAATTTCAAATAGTACATGCTAGAAACATGCATGCACATTTGAAAATACATGAGCTGTATTTTCCAAAGAAGGTTCATCAAGAATTCAAGAATAAGAATAAAAAAGTAAAATCCAGAAAACAATATGTTAAAGCCTGTTTCCTATCTGAGGTTGCATTAGAGTTATGACAAAAAAAAAAAGAAAGAAAGAAAGAAAAAAACAGGAAGGAAATTAAATTTCTATTTTCACAGGCAATAATGTGTTGTACAATTTGCAATTAAAAATAAATTAGGCACAAAATCTGCAACAGATTGTTTTTAAACTTTCATTAAACCTCTTGAGTTATGCTCCGAGCTGCAACGTGCTAACAGAAATGCTAGGGTTGAAATGAGTTTCTGGCATATGAAATAAAATTATGTCTTCAATGTACAAAAATTTAATTTACAGCTTAGCTGATTGGATGTAGCATTTTAACACCATTTTGGAGGTTTAAGAACAGCAAGCGCCATAATCCTCTGAGTATTTTGATCACTAGCACACAAGCATGTAACATACTTTGTGTTCAAGGGGAACCTTTATCCAGGATGCAAAGCTGGTACTGAATTATAATCACATTCAAAAAGATTGCAAGCCTGTGGGTATTAAGCTTTGCACGCTCAAGCTTAGCCAAGAAGATTTAAGCAACCTACACTGGGACCATCCAGTTGATCTGATAAGAGTATTCAGAGACCTTGAAGTTTATTTTTATCAGAAGTTTTGCATTCAAGGTCTCAAACATTAGACCTTTTTAGTGCTAATCAAAAGTGTTTCCTCGCAAGCTGCAGCAATGACACATAGAAGCAGATGGGATTCATAAGAGAGAGAGACAAAGAGGAAAGGGACAAACACAATAGTTTACCTCTAAATAAAAGACAATCTTGAAGGCCTGAAAACAACTTCTGATGTCTTAGATGTTATTCCAGATTTCTTTGCTGTATTTGTCTGAAAAAAGATTTGTCAGATATTTTCGCTCCTCTATTTAAATAACTTAAGTTATTTAAATAACTTAAGTTATTTAAATGACAGATGCCATCTGTAGCATAAAGCAGTCAACTATTTTGCTGAACTTTTTTTTTTTTCAGATGAATCAGTGGGTTATTTATGGAGTAGGTGTTGCTCACATTCAGTCTCTAATATAAGATGCAAAGATAAAAGATTTCAGAATTCGTGCTTATAGACTTTCATGAAATGATGATTGAATGCTTAAAAATTAAGCTATGACTGAAGAGTGATATCAAATAATCATATGAAATAGATGTCCATTGAGGTGATGGGAAATAAAGATATAAAAGCTGAGGGTATGTAGGTACTGTGAATTAGAATCTTCAAACCTGTGTCCTGGGGTGCTCATTTTCTCAGTAATAGGTTGTTATGTGGGAAACTGTTTTTCTTACATTTGTGTTTTTTTGATAGACATGTGTTAAGACTATAATGACTCCAAAGGCAATCACACCCCCTCATCATTTCTGATTTTTCCTGTTTGTTATTTTTTAACCAATTAAACATGAATGTACTTATATTGACAATATTTCAGTAACGGTCCAGGAATATTTTTTGTCTTTCAATTAAATGAAAGTGAAATGAAGGTTTCTTCTGGCTTTGCTAGTGGACAAGGTATATCATATATTTGTAGAGATCTGAACTCTACTCCTAAAATGTGTTGTGGCCCAGTTTTACATTAATAAACAAATAAAAAACTGAAGTGAGAGAAGATTCCCAAGTGTGTGCTTTCAAATAAACGTAAAGCAAGAGAGACACAATTCTCCCATTCATGGTTTCCAAGGTTTAGCTTGATCTGTTTTTGGTCTGTTTTGGCTTCTTTCAGTGGTGACACCAAATGATGTGTTTGTGGCATCCACAGCCAGTAACCTGGACACCCAGCGACAGACAGTGGATGCACTCAGAGTAAGGAAGAGGCAGGGAAAGGCTTACACTGAAGCACCAGGGGGAAGGAGCAGAGATGGCACAGGTTGGCTGCTATTGCAGGTGACCTGAAATGTCTTCTGCCATTGTCCGCGTACACTGAGAAGCCATGTTAACCAGTTGGATCAGGTGGAGGCCTGGTGGACTTCTACAAGGAATAGAACTCAGGTAGACTTGGAGAGGTCCATCAACAGAGACTGAATAACAAGGCTCAGGTTAGAGTTTAGGACTGACCTGAGCCTTAAAACCAAAATAAAGAGACAGACACTCTCCAAGATGACTGAAGGTGATTCTAGCTTCTTGAATAAGATGCTAAAATAAACAACAACAACAACAGTAATAAACAACTACACAGTAGCGTCACCTGGTTACAAGGAACCCTCGGGTTCAGAGGCAACATGCTCTTAGATTCAGTTTCCAGCAGTCTTTGAGGTGTTGACAAATAAAGGCTGAAAATAATTGCATTTTTACAATCCTGCCCAGAGGTTGATACAAGTTTCTTCTGGTGCCTGTGAGGGAACTAGGCTGATTCCAGGAGCAGCATTGAAAAGATGGTTCTGGTGGATAAAATCCAGACCAATAGCAAAGACTTGCTACAAAACTAAGAATTTTTTTTGGTGGGGGAGAAAGGTAAAATTTGGAGAGAATGTGCACAAGGGATTAAGAAGGTTCATGGGGAATAAGGTGGTAGGTGATCCTCGGGGTAAACAATGATTAAAACACACACACTATCTATCTATCTATCTATCTATCTATCTATCTATCTATCTATCTATCTATCTATCTATCTATCTATCTATCTATCTATCTATCTATCTATCTATCTATCTACATACATACATATATATGTATATGTATAGATGTATATGTATATATAAATATTATATAACATATACACATATATAATAAAATATATATTTATATATAATAAAATACATATTATATATGAATGTACATTATATATTTACTTATAATAAAAAAGAATGCAAAACATTTTCTTAATAATTTTACATTGATTATCTCCTTAGATGATGCTATTTTGGCTACTTGGGTTAAACAACTTAAATAAATACTTAATTCTTAAAGAATTCTTACAGATGGGCCTGGTAGGCTTGAATGTTACCCTGATGTTCAGTGTTTGGGTTGGGGCCAGGCCAAACAGAGTGATGAATTCAGCGCACTAAGTGGTCAAAGGCCTATTTGATATCCTCAGCACATCTGATCATTCCAAAAATATTTGACATCATGGATTGTTCTCTACTGTTTTAAAGTCTCCCCCTCTCTTATTTCCTCTTTCATGCTAGGCTTTCTACCTTCAGCTGGTCTTTTTTTTTTTTTTTTTTTTGGTCTGTTCTAGTCCTGTTAACATTTGTTTCCTTTGTTTAAGTGCTAGGGCATTTCATAATTTCACTCTTGGCTGTTTCACTACTCAGCTCTGCATCCATCCTGGGTACTTCCATTTCACTCAAGGACTTCAACTCAGTGGAATGATTAACCCTAATCTCTCCTCAGGCATTAGCACTCTTGGAGATCCATTTTGCATTTCCAAGACTGACAGAACATACCAACTTTGGATGTTTTGAGGCACTGGATACAAACATGTCCAGCTGGTCACCCTTCCTTCCCCTCCACTCTTTCCCTAACTTTCAACGAATTCTGGTAATGCCATCTTGGATAATGGGGCAATTATCTAAAGTATGTAGGTTGTAGCTAGTTTCAAAACTTTCTCCCTCAACCCTAATATTCAGTGTCATCAAATTCTGCCTCTTCCACCTGAAACATATCTCTTGGTGTTCTTTCTTTTGTCAGCTTTGCTGCAATGTTTTGGACACCATCATCTTCCCACTAAACTTTTGGGTAACTCCCATTTTCAATGCTACAAGTCAAGTGATATTCAAGGAAACAGAACATCCCAGTACCACCCTAGGCTGACTGAATAAGAAATTCTGGGTGTAGAGATCAGCAATCTGTGTTTTTCTTAAGGCTTCAGGGTGATTCAGATGAATGTTAACTTCAAAAATCACTGCTTTAGTTGATCTCTCTTCTACTGCCAAATGGTTTCTTATATAGGACATCAAACTATTCCCTTCTTTGCTTCATAGACCCACTGATTATCTATAAAAAAAAAAAGAGCCAGCATCTTTAGCCAAGTATAGATGGCACTCCGAAGTTCTGTTTACCAATGTTTTCAGTTTTTCCCTTGGGCTGGCTGAAACAGTTGCATTCTCCTGCTCCTCTGGCATTAAATGTGCCCATGCACTTGCTTGGGGTAATGAAATGTAAAAGTAAGAGAAGTTTCATTTCTAGAAAATACCATTAAATAACCAGCATGTGATTTGCAGTGTTTCATTTTCCACTATCATAGCATCTAGCCACTTTCAGATGGTGGAAGGTCTGTTAGCCTGGGCCCTAGTAAGAAGAGAATGAGCAAAAGAGCTCCAGGCTGACTGTGATAACCATTTAGTGGAAGTAAGAAATAAATCCTTGTTGTTTTAAATTACTGAGATTTCAGGGTATTTGTTACTGCAACATAAACTAGCCTGTTCTAAATGATTCACTTTACTGGCTCAATCTTGGCTTCTGTTCAGTAATTCTTCTTTCCCATATTCCATGTACAAATAATAACAAATTCACTGTTCAGTAAACCTGCCACATATCTTTTTTTTTTTTTTTCCACGACATCAAAGCTTTGCCGATACTTTTCTCTGTGCTTGGAAAACTTAACACAGTTTTACCAAGAAAAATCCAATTCCTTTTTTGATTTTTGACTCAAATATTCTTTCTTCTAGTAATTGTCTCCCGAGTGTCTGTGACAAGATCAATTGTTTTGTCCTTTGTGTTATCACTGTAATCTTTGCAAACCTCTGATATATCTGTATTGCAGTTTATAGTGATTTAATTGTCTGAAATTTTTCTCTGCCTACTAAATAGTCATTTCCCCATTTTTATTCCACCAGAGGAATTATTTTAAAAGGAGTTTTTATCAGTTCTCTTATGTATTCTTCTAGAAGCAAAGTACCCTAAGTTTACTTCAATGACAATTTCCTATATATATGCAATAGTAAGTGACTCTTTGAACTTTGTCTTACATTTTTTACTGCCTGTTTGCTAGTTTCACTCAATTTTAGGTGGGCAAAGGTCTCAGAAAGCAGTCTGCAAAAAAAAAAAAAAAATCATCCTTTGCTTAAGTGGCAACGATGACTTGCTACAATTAACACCTTGAATATTGAAACTACAAATTTATACAGCGGAAGTGACAGTTTTAGGAGAAAGACTCGTCATGCTAAAATTATAGTTTTTATCTTTCACCTGAATGCATTAGTTTACATGCCTACAGTGTTTCTTAGCTAACACTTTCTGCCCATGACACATTTTGTGAGGATTTCCTTTTGCTTCCTTCATGTCTGTTTTAGACATCACTGCCTGAAACACTTTAGTTCCATATGATAACAGGTATTTCATCATGGATTTGTCCTTCATAGATCATAAGTAAGATTCCGTTAATACATATTCCTTCATCTAATCATGGCAAACGCCTCCTGCTCTGGAATTATCTCTTGCTGTTGATGATAACATTATTTCTGGCAGACATGCAGGGATCCAAGGCCCACTTTGTCTTCTTGGCACTCTTCGGTCAAGCTCGCATGCAAGGGACTCACATTTATTTCTTTTGGTTCATTCTACATTTGAAAATTCATTTCTGAGGCTCACATACCCCAATAAATTCTAATAGCAAAAGTGAGGCAAACTCACAAAACAAACCTTGCAAGTTATTTTTTTGCCCTAAAGTTTCATAAAATCTTATCTTCAAGATCATCCCCATCTATGTAGTAGATTATATAAATAATCCCGCACTTTCCTTCAGTTTCCACTCAGCCTTCATTTTCCATGTGTCCATCATTCCAGATGCCTCAGTTTAATGTTCCTATTTAGCATTTCATGAGTTGGGCTTGCTCACTATTATTTTTCATCCACAACCCACCCCTTTACTAGAGTTCTCTCCCTGATTCTCACTGTTTGGGGTTAGAGAACAAACTCTTGAGTTTGAGAGAGTCCAGGGTTCATTATAGTTTTGTCTTGTGCTAGTCAGTCAATGTATTCAACTTCCCAGAATCATTATTTTTTATTTGCAAAATCAAGTCATAACACCAACTTCCCATAATTGTCAGAAGGATTAAACATAAGTTGATAATGCTTTTAGATCAGAATTGGTGATCACCAATCCACAAGTGTTATTAGTAAAAATAATAATAATAAGTGGCATTTTGTCAATAGCTATAGATGGCAATTTCATTTTGTCTTAATCAGGCAAGAGGTTGGCAGGGATCAAATGCTAATAACACATGAATGTCACTGTACAGTACAGCATGGAGACCCACTACTGGGAATATAGTTATTTTATAATGTGTTCGAACAGAAAAGGAAGGAAAACTTTGTTTCCAGTTTTATAGATGGGTGATTAACAAATGAACTTGTAAGCTATGTAAAGTATATGTGGTTTGATACAAAGATACACCAGGGAAGGAACCACACATCCTGTTCATTAACATTCATCTCCTCACATGTTAAATATTTCCTTTTTGGTCATAAGCATTAAAAGACTTTAGCGTGTTGAGATATAAATGTCACTTTCTTCACAGCTCACAGTATCGAGGTAAACACTCTAAATAAGGAATGCAGTTACATGTACTATGCAGAGAATGTAGACCTGTTCCCAACCCAGAAGATTTCTTAATGCCCTGAGAGACAGAAGATATTACACAATTCTCTTTGAAAACCTGCATTTGGACATATCTGAAGTCTTGTCAATGGCCTAAACATCATAAAAAATGAGAAAAAGGAATGCAATACGACTGTTGAGAATTTTTTTCCAGTAAAATAAAGTTTACATTTTAATCTTTCGAGATAATTTTAAGAACTAACTAAATCTATTCTTTGAGCTAAGACTGTGTCTGAAAGACAGGAAAGAAGGGGTGTCCTCGGACACAACTTAGACATTCAAGGAACCTGTTTAAGGCTACATTAAGGCTGATTCAGTGAGCATTAAGACAAGCCTGGGATTCCCCGGCAGCTGATACCTCATTGAAGTGAGTATGAAGAAACAGGAGAGGGTGGAGAGAGAGGTGTTTGATTTGTTTGTTTGCTTGTTTGCTTTTGTTAGTTTGTTTTGTTTTCTGAGGAGACAGTTTACTGTCACTCTGAGCTGAAGCCACTGTTCCTCTCTGGACTTCTTAGTGAGTATCTTTAGTGTTAGAGTTGGTTTAATACACCTTCTGGGAAAAGTCTCACCTGAGACTTAGGATGGTCAGTGAGAACTGAGGAATGACTTGACTTTTGGGCTACAAAATTGAAGGCATTCAGGGTGAGGGAAAAGATAGCAAAGGAGGCCCATTGAGGGGTGGTGGGTTGATGGGAGAATGGACAATAAACCTAAGAGCTCACCAGCACTACATTTCATGTTGAAAGATAAGAAAAAAAAATGAAATACCAGTCAGGAAATGTACAAATATGACATTTCTCAATGATAGCATACAGTTGATCTTCATAAAACTAAAAAGTGCTGGTTTTTCAAATTATATAAAATAATATGCAAACAGGTTTACAAGCTCTTTTTTAAAAAGCTACATACACTAGACTCATTCTGCTAAATATATATATATATATATATAACACAAAGTCCTTCATATTAATGTCTATAAGGCTATGTATGTGTATATGCACATATGCTGTATATGTATATGTTGGTGACACAGTTGCTATAGTAAACGGAATAGCAAAAAAAAAGAAATATCTGAGAACTTCAAAATTATATTTTCTCAGATAATGGAATTATGAGCACCTTTTACTCTTTTCTGGATAAATATCTATAAAGTCTTTGGAAGTCAGGTGGACACAAGTTTCATGCCCAGTTTGAGAAATTTCTGATTGTATGACCTTGGAAAAGCTCCTAACCCTCTCTGAGTCTCATCTTTCCCTACTTTATAAAATAAGAAACAACCTTTGCAGACAGAAGGATTATTTTGGATGTGATTTAAGATCATGTTTGTAAAATGCTTTCAGGGAGTCTGGCAGAGAGTGAGTGCTCTTTCAATGCTAATTGGTATTATCATTCATCCTACAGAAAATCTGAATTGTAATTAGAAATTTTAAAAAGTCTGCTAAAAATAAAATCAATGACAGCATGAACAACAGAATAAGAAGGCAGTGTGGGAAGGAGTCCAGCATGGGATCTGGAGTGTGTGAAGGCAGAGTTCTGAGGAGGAAGGCGTTTTAATGACCAAAGACCCAGGAAGAGCAGAGAGGGAGTCACCACCTTCAACACACCTCTTCCTTTCCAGATCTGATTAGGTGCCAAGCAGGTGTCAAGAGTCAGGGTACAAGAGGAATCAAACTAAAAAGGACAAATAGTGTTAGGCATAAAACCTATACTGTGGGCATTCCTGGATAGAGCAACACAATCCTTGTATTCCTGGACAGAGCAACATAACCCTTGTTTGGTGATGAGTGAAGTTGGCATTAGCTGATGTGGTGCTTTCATTCTGTAGAAAATATTTATAAGACTTACTTGAATTTATGCCACTACAGCTGGTTATTCCATAGTAATCCCTCTGTTTCCTGAGTTTTCATACCAACAGACACTGTCAGGTAAAGGCAGACTACCCACTGGTAATTCTGCCTGCCTTAGCACCTCTCCAGGAGATGGGAGTAAGTGTTTACAAGGGATGTCTTCACTCTATTCCTTTTGATTAGGCTAAGCTAAAAAGTGATACCACTACCAGAAAACATGTCCAGATTCTTTTCCTCCTTCATCTGGGTTTAGCAGAAAAGGCTGCCTTCCAGAATTGAAACCCCAAATGAAATCTTCCACTCCATAGAGACCCAAATGCGATGATCTAACAGGACTCCAAGGAACAATCTAAGAATCTTGATGATGAGTTTTCTGAAGCCTCCACCACCCAAAGCAGTTCTCTGTGAAGTTTCCACATCAAAGATTAAGTTTAGAGTGGTCAGATATTTATGAAACATTTTTCCTAGGGGGGTTTCCTTTCATGGCTATTCAGGAGTTAGATGCCACTCTGATAGAGTGAATACAGAAATCAGCACATTAATTCAAAGTTATGAAGTGAACATATTCTTTAAGCTCTAAGCAAAATGCGAGAGGTACTGTACATTTTCCTTGGAACTTTAGTTAAAACAAATATTACCTTTGGTGAGGAGTTGTCAACTGTGAAATATCCATAGTAATTTTGCAAGTATTCATTTAGGGTTTTTTTTTTTTTTTTCCTACACTGATGGAAGAGGAACAGAAAAAACAAATGGAAACTAGATTAGCAAAATGATGTATTGATGCATAGAGATTACAGCTTCACAAAACCATCCAGAAAGTGTTCCAGTCCCAGGGTTACTTTTATTACCTTAAAAAGTTAACAAGCACCTCATTTTTTTACTCCTGCATTCACACTGTTTTCTTCCACCTAAAGTGAAATGGCCCATAAAATGTGGCAACAAAACAGATTTTATGAGTCAGGAACTAAAAGAGGTAAAAGATGGCCAAATTCGCCTTTCTTTTGCCTTAGTGTTTAGCTTGGTTCCTTAACACTTTATTCCTTCACCAGTGTGATCGAGAAGAACAGTGAAAGTCTACAGCAAGTTGAGTAGTAGCTAGGTCAAAAGACAGAGGGAAGGTTTTCCCCTCAAAGTTTTTGTATTAGTGAAGGATAAAGGCATAAAGATAAGGCAATTGTGACATATGATTTGGACAGTGATCGCTTAGATATGATACAGGAATACCCAGGGTTCTTCAGCAACAAGGAGAAGGGTGGGATGAAGGTAGGGATTGACAGGACATCCCATGAACTCTGTAAGTTAAATCTTTTAACAAGTTAAGTAGCAGTGATTCTTGATGAAGATGAAGCATTCACCAGAGACACTTACAGCTGAAAAAAAAAAAGAAACAAAGAAGTTGACTCTTTGTGTGCTTGTTTTATTCATAAACTCCTATAAAGCAGGATAATAGGTAATTAACTTGGCAGGTCTAGAGATTGGGTCTTAAAACAGCAGCGGAAAAGACTCAAAACTGTCTCCAGTCTTTCCAAAATCATTGGTTGTGCCAATTGTCCCTGGAGTTGGCACATGGAGGATTGCATTAAAGCTGTATCAGTAACAATTAGACCTCTACGTACCAGCCATTTCCACCCAGTGCAGACTAGAGGTTTAACCTCAGGAGATGGGAAGACAAAGGACTCTAGTCTTAGGACATGAAGACATTGCAGATTACATTAAAAACTCATTTGTTCAATCTAGACATTTGCTCGGTCAACTCACTGGATTTATACAAAGTCAGACGTAGACTTTACTGAAAAACCTGCTTTGAGGAATCTGGCCAATCCTACAGAGAAATGTTGACTCTGGGATCTTTCCAGTTCAGGTCAAAAGAAGGAGGAAAGGGCGGTGCTTCTTGCAATCAACTTGCATGTGAATAGGTGTTAAGATTGAAGTAGATCTTATTTCTGAATGGATTGAGAACATGTGAAATATATACATAATGGAATACTATTCAGTCTTAAAAATATGAAATTCACTATTGGGAATCTACCCAAAGGATACAAAAACACTAATTCAAAAGGACATTTGTACTCATATGCTGTTGTAGCACTATTTACAATTATCAGGATATGGAAACAACCCAAATGCCCCCAAACTGATGAATGACTGAAAAAGATGCTGTATATTTACACAATAGAATATTGCTCATCAATCAAAAAAGACAAAAATGTCATTTGCAGAAGGAGGTAGAAGGATGGATGGAGGTAGAAGGAACAATCACTTATATAAGTGATGCAGGGAAAACAAACAAACAAATGGGCAAGAAAAGATTAAAACTGCCAACAGAACTGAGGCATAGAGCAAGATAGAGGGAGAGGGGGAGGGCACAAGAGATTAAGGTGTTTCATGGGTGGGAGGGAGATGGGTGGGAAAACACCAGGGTAGACAGGATAGATGTGAAAAATAGATGTAGACACACACATATACGTGTGCAATCAAATTTAAAAAATGAACTCTTGCCCTTTTCAATGGAATTATGCTAACTCAAATAAGTCAAAAGGAGAAAGAAAAATACAATTTCACTCATTTGCAAAATAAAGACAAGTAAAAGCAATCAAAGTAAGACAAGGTAAAATCTGAGACTCTTGACAACAAAATGACAGTAACCTGAAGTGAAGGAGGGAGGAGGGTAGAGTTTGGTGGTAGACTGTGATAGGACATTAGATAGTGAATGCTTTATGAAATATAAACTTGCTGACTTGAGAAATTCTACACTTGAAAACGATAGAGTGTTGTGAACTTATTTCACCCCAAGCAAAAGACAACAGACCTTATTCTTTCAAATGTATGCCAACAGTTCTATATGCCAAGAATGAAAATGGTTACCTTAGTTTACACTTTCCCAGAGCAAATTCTGAGACAAGAATTCAAGTCCAAAGGTTTCTTTGGGAGATAGTAAAAATACTCAGAAAGACATGAGGACATGAACTGAAACATGCCAACAAAGGGACTATTCAATCAGCTGTCAAAATGGAGGGTGACAATTTAACTCCATGGAGAAAATTTTGAGAAAGAGTACAATGCTTTGAAAGGCTTACTGTAAGCTCAATGGGACAAGGCAAGACAATGGCAAGGTCCGCTCTAGTTGTGTAAGTGGGAGATAGAAACTAAGAAAGGTTGGAGACTCCACATTAGATTGGCTGCATGTGTTTATACCGCTAAGCATGGAAGATACTAGGCAAATACAAAATATTCGCTAGAATAGATGGCAGCACCATGGTCAAATGCATCACTGAAGTTATGATCGTCACACTTGTAAGTATTTTGGTTCAGACTCATGACACATTCAAATGAATTTTGAATTTAAACTATAATGACCCCGAGTCCAGTCTGTGTTTCTAAAAACATATGCATACGCCATTAAAACTAGTCCCCATGGCTAATTATAAAAACCTACGTATCTTTAAATGCTTGAGTCAATACTATTTCCTAGCAAACATTCCAAAAGTTGTTTTGTGAAACCACATGATGATAGTGAGCGGAGGGTGAGATCCCCTAGGAAATAAAAGTAGAATAAAGATAATGATCCTGACTCTGAGAAGTTATTTCACATGACAGGATTATCTTATTCTCTTTTTCATTCTTCCTCTTAAAGAGAAGATGTTATCAGAGAGCAACTATGCTGATTATGCCCATATCACTTCAATGTTATAATAAGATTGCCCAGATAATGCGTTTACCACTGAGACTTTCCTATAGACCTACCAATTGGTTAGCACAGATGCCAGCTTTTTAAAAAGTAAATCATAATCACAAGAACACATGCAAAGGCAGAGAATTACTTGGCAATGGAATATACAGGTTATCACCTTTGTAACTCCAGGATCCACTCTAACATGACTTATGGTAAAACAGCATATGTTTCTTAATATGACATAACCTTACCAATGAAATATACTAAATATGTAATTTGTATCTAAGCAGACCCTTGAATTTAACTTCAAGTTTATAAGAAAGAAGGGACTAAAGACATAAATAAGACTGACATGAAACCACCAGAAGAAAGGTCCAGAATGTGAGACATTTTATGAAACAATAGATTCAAATCTTGAACATGTCAATGTTGTGAACAAAGAAAGATGAGAAAACAAGGGAGAAAGTAGAAGGACCAGACTAGAATAAAAGAGATACAACACCAAAATGCACTGCATGAACACTGATCAGATTTCCCATGAGAGGATTTGGGGATGATTCAGAAGTTCACACAGGGTGGATATCAGCTGAAGTTAAGGACTCCAGTTAACTTTGTGAGTCATGATAATGAATTTGCTGCCATTACATGTGAGCAGTTAGGAGCAAAATGCCCTGATGTCTATAATATATATATATATATATATATATATATATATATATATATATATATATATATATATATATAGTCTAGCATGTCAGGTATATGGGATTTATTAGCTCTCTGTAAGTTTCTGGATGTTCAAATTGTTATTATCCAAAGTTAAAAAAAAAATACATGGACTCAGAGAATCTTAGAGGAGTTAAGTGTAAAATGCTTTTATATAGTTGAATTTCTGAGATTAAAAAAAAAGGCACAAATGCTATACTTTGCAAACCAGGATACTTTGAATACTTCATGTGTTAAGAAATTGAGGGTCATAGTACTCATTTGCTATAGTGACAAAGCAAGTAATTTTCAGAAACAATAGTAATTTGAATATATGCCTTCCCATTTTACGATGACCGGTATTTTCTTGAAAATTTGAATCCTCTGTAATTAATCTCTGACACCTTTTCAGTGTTCACTACCCTTTGGAGTTATCATTCATTATTAGTTTGCCTATTGGGTGATACTATATGTTGTCTACATGCTGTCTATATGTTGTCTACATATTGTCTATATGTTGTCTACAACCCTTTACATCATAAGTGTCTGGTTTCCACCAGTGTAGAGAAATCAGCAAGACCAAATCACTTTCAAAGCAAACACTGTATTTGACCAAAATAATTTTGCAATTCATAACTGAAATAGAGCAGCAAACAGCAGTTCTGAAAAGTAGTGAAAAACTGGCTATATGATTCTTTTTTTTTTTGTTAAATGAATGTACATGTTGCTACCTTTTTATCCACTCTTTAATGTTAAAATACCAACATTTAACTCTAACAATACTTAGTTGCCAACCAAACAAAGATGCTAAATGTAAAAAGTGTGATTCTTTAGAAGGAAGGTCAACATTCTCATCAATTAATCCTCATTTTTCATAATAAAAAAACTGTGGACCAGCTGCTGATTCAGGTACTTGGACAAACATTGTTGCCTATTTTGTAAAATCAGCTGTAGCACATTTGTGCATAGAAAGAGGAGCTGATTTTGCAAGATGTTGAACTAGACAAGCTACATATGGTTCAGTGTATTTCCCACCGTATTGTTATTTTCAACCCAGGAAGCACGCTAGGCATTTGTACTATGCTTCTTTGATGATTGTTTTCTTTATGGAGATGATTGTCTGAACCTGTAACCTTTGACTTATTTCTATTGTTATAGGGCAGGGAGTCTCTGGTGCAAACCACAGTTTGTACCATAGCCTCTGGTGCAAATCAGAAACACATTGTCCAAAGCTTCCTAAAAGCCAGTCTTGCCTTGTGGTTGCATTTTATCATGCAAAAAGTGACACTATGATGAAGAAGAACTATTTCTCTCAACATGTCACATCTTCCCAAAGTTTTAGTGATAAAGGAAAAAAAAACACAAAAACAAAACAAAAACATTTCTCCCTGGACCCTGGAATTATATATATATATATATATATTTATTTATTTGTTTATTTATTTATTTATTTATCTATCTATCTATCTATTTATTTGTTTGTTTGTTTATTTAATACACAAACATGAAGTGGCTATAAACAACTTATTTTTTAATGACTCCAATGTCTTTACATTGTCAGAAGAAAGCTCTGAAGGATAGCAATTTGCTCTCAGCTATGTGTTTGGAATATCATTTTTAAATTTTTTGACTAATTCCATATTCTAAAGGGAAACTGCAAGTATATATAGTATTAGATTCTTATAAAAATATTATAAGGCCCTTTGATCACATTTATAGTTGTAATTTTAAAGAAAGCCCTCTTTTCTAAAATGCAAGTCAGAACCTTTTATTAATACTTAGATATTTTGAGGTCCCCCTGTTCATATCATACTCAATGTATGAAGCATTCTTCAATAAATATCATTAAGAATAGCTGATTTTTTTTTAGAAAAATGGAAGTGATAGTTGGAGAAAAATTTTGAACATTTGATATCAGAAGTTGGAATAATTTTACATAGACATATATTATTAAATATAAATATTAAATTATACATATTTATATAAAAATATGTTATAAGATAAAGAAGTTAAGCTCATCAAATGGAGAGGAAGAATGAATAGGCAAATCTGATATATAAATTGGAACACTTGATAAAACATGAAGCTGACTTCCCCCAAAAAAAGTACTAGGATGAGAACAAAAGTTAAAAAAAAAAATTGGCAACTACAGGGCATTAAACCCCCCCAAAACTTGAAACCTTCTCCATAAATACTACAGCTGAAAACAGTATTTTCTTATTCACTATTGAACTGCTTTAAGAGTTGGGGACATATATTAGAATGTTCCCTATTATGCCCAGGGCCTAACTTAAAGCAGTGCACATGATAAGCTTCATTGAAATAAGTTGAATGCATTCAAACATCTTCTCACTGAAAGGTAAACAAACTGCATCCGACTGACATCAGGGAAAATAATCATTCTCTTGTGGGGCATTATAATATCCATGAAGATCCTATCACATTTTCCCCGCATTATTATAGAGTAGTGGTAAAGGTTCTCTCACTTTCAAATAAACACTTATTTAACCTACCTCAATATTGAAGTTTGCAGTGCTAAAAATATAAGGCTGAATTTAGAAAGTATCTTGGAAGTGAATGTCACCATTTCTGAAGACAAAATATGAACAAGTGTTCTTTAAACACAACAGCACAGTTAGCTGGCAAAGGATGGCTCTGGAATTCCATTGTTTCCTAGGGAAATTACATTTTTACTCAACTAACAATGAAAAGGATGCTTTTTTCCCCTCTTTCTGTTTTAGACTCCCACAATTTGTGGCTTATTTTGCATTTCCATTTGTTCCTTTTGTGATACATCTCCATTTCAAAATCAATTGAAAAAACTCCATTGTCTTAGTTTATGTTTCCAAACCTTCAAATAAAACAAGGGGGATTATCAAGCACAGATATCAGTTTGGAGGTTTTGCTTTGCTTTGTGTTGTTATATCTTGCTTAAATTTACTGCAGATGGATGATCTTTCACCTGTTAATTGATACGGAAATTGTGGAATTACCTTCTGATGATGAGTTGAATAGTGCTACCACAAATGTGTCACTCTCATAACAAGATGTATTTTTACTTCTACAAATGTAAATGGGATCGTTAACTTGCCAGATAAAGTAACCGAAAAAAAGAAGAAATCTGAGAACAATGCACCCCATGATGTTGGGAAGCTGCTAGCTGGTCCTTTCTTCTTTCCATTCTGTGTAATGAAAAAAGACATGTGATCAGAGTTCAGGGTGTTTTGCTCTTACCAGGGGGAAGGGGCAACATTTTTAGCATCCCCACTGACAAGTTAGAAAGCTGGAGATATGGAACTCAGTTCCTCCTGAATAAAGTGGCCCAGGAACCCAGAGGGGGTCTACCCTCCTTGCCCATGCTCAAGGCCAACGAGGACTGTGCTAAGTCTAGTGCCCACCGGGCAAACTCTTGTGTTATCCATGCCAGCGTCCACACAGTTATTCCACAGCAAAGTTCCACGGAGCCTTTTGACTTGAAGGGGAATTAGATGGATTATCTCACTTGTTTTTGTTTAGGAGGCAAAACAAATTGTCTGGAGACCAGGTTGAAAAAGTTGTATTTTTTTTTTTCTTAGATATCCAGGAAATCTGCACCGTGGCATCATTTTCCAGGGAGGAAAAATGCCCACATATAATGCCTTGGCCTCGGATGGAGCAATAAGTACCTCTTTTCAGGTGGGGCTAGCTAGGGAAGCTTGGTATCGGTGTTCTTTTGCCCTTCAGCAAATCTTGGGGCACCTTATTCCAAGGGAGAAGGATGCACGGTGCTCGCTGCAGATGCGAGCAGATGGCCAGGGTCTGCGCATGCACACATGGGCACTACTCGCCAGATAAATGTGCAGGGCTGGATGGAGGCAGGGGCGAATGGTGGGCTAGCATCTGGTCTCTTGCTCTGGCTCTAGTCAGATCAGAAGCTCCACTTCAGCAAAGCGACTTAGTAAAGGATCACAGGTCTGAGGTTCAGACCAGGCAGGCGAGCTTGGAGGAGACGAGGAAAGAGACAGGCAGGCTGGAGGTGGGGCTGGCAGGAGCCTTCCCACCGTCCTCTTCTGCCCTGTGGCTTTTGCCCATGCCAGGGCCGGTCTGCACTTTGCCATTCTCTGTGATGTATTCTGCTTTCCTGATCCCTCAGGCAGCTTCTGCCTGTGTGTCTCACAAGGCGATAGCTTATGTGTCGTGAGGGCACAGTTGGCATTGGCGAGCCTTTTTTCTAGGGCTCAAATGCCCCTGCTAATGAACGAATCATTCCAGCGGAGGGTGAAGCCCTGGACACATAGCCACAAACATCAGGTGCCACTGGGGATACAGCTCCGTGTGCCCTAGTTTGTAGCTTGTGTGTAACACGAATGATGATGACTATATGCAGAGCGAGTGGAGGGATAAAAATCTGGGTCTACAAAAACAGCATTTTGTTTGTTTCAATGAATAAAGTTTTACAGAAAAAAAACGAGGCTATCTGGGCAAAGTTTTAGGATTAGGTTTCTGGAAGTGTGGCGTGTGATAGCTATTGAAAGGTAGGGTTTCAGCACACCCCCCCTCCCCAGGAAGGGTGAGCTGTGCAGAAAGGAGCTAGAGAAATATGGGTAAGGAGGGAAACCATGGAGATCTGGAGGGGAGAGATACATGTGAAGAAGCTGCACTTGATACAAAGGGACACCTGTGCTCAGATGTTTACTGCAGCACTATTTATAATTGCAAGGGCATGGAAGCAACCTAAGTGACCCAAAACAGAGGACTGGATGAAAAAAACATGATATATATACATGATGGAATATTATGTATCAATTAAAAATGACAAGTGTGATGATTTTATAATAACTTGGAGGTACTTAGAAGAGATCACATTAGCAGAAACAAGTCAAAAAAGAAAAAATACAAATGAAAAAATACAAAAGAAAACAAATGATTTCACTAATATATCGAACATAGGGAAAAAATAGACAAAAACCATGAGGAAAAGTCAAAACAAGCTAAGCACCAAACTGAAGCACAAAATGTCAGGTAGGGGGAAAAGGGGGGGAATGGAGGGGAGGATGGGGGGGTGAATCCCTGGGGTTACAATGATTTGAAATTTATAAATAAATAAATTAAAAAAAGAAGCTTCTTGACCTTGGACCTTGGACTTGTACCAGGGACTTGGGGGAAACCAGAATGAGTCTCTTGAAAGAGACAGACACATGGGTGACAGACCCATGGCATGGTTGAGAGTGATGGCCTTGATCTTAACTTGTGTTTTGATTTTGCTCTTTTCAGCCAAGATTTGCCTGGTCCTTTCCTTCTGGGTCCCCACCAGAAGGTGCCATAAACATGTGATAAGCATTGGGGTCTCCATCATGCTTTGGGTCAGCTCTGTTTGGCTGTTTACCATAGCCACAAGGGAATGGTAATTTTAGCTGTTTCGTTAGAAACCATCTTAACTCTATTCTTTCTTTACTTTTCAGTGCATACTAATTGTATCCCAATTATTTCCTATTGAGGTCTTATATGCTGCAAGTGCACATGCATTCAACACAGCATTTTTCTGTCATCAGGAGGTGGATGGCAAAAGCCTAGCGAGAGCCGCCAGGTATGGGGGTTCTAGAGCAGCCCTCCTTCTGCCCACTAATAGAATCACAGGACAGAAGTATCTCAGGCAGTCCAGAGGTATCTGCACCAACTTTGAAGGAACTAAGGAGCAAGTCAACTATGAAAGCAATGAAGCTCTGTGTATAGACATAAATGTGATTTACTCTGCTGGGAGGATACACCGTGAGTTCCATGACAGCTAATAAGACTCTCCTTCTTGAAGGTGCATTTAGATGATCCAGACAGTGGCAAGTCAGGGATGTGGGGGAGAAAGAGAGAGGGAGGGAGAGAGGAAAGAAGGGTGGGAGGGAGAGAGAGGAAGTAGTGTCTATAACCAGCGCTCAACCCAGAGTCAAGTCTGGCCTGTACTGGCTGTTCACCCTGATAGATGCACTTTGTGACATCAGCTATTTAACAAGGGTGAGGACATGATTTTGGGGGGCCATAGTGAGTGGAATGATTTTGATTGCTCCCGTCCATGAGAGGAAATTCATTGAAAAACTAAAAATAAAAAGGAATGGGAGAGGTAACTTCACATTTACTGAAAAAAGACACTTTGAAGACCTGTATTTATCTAAACCATTTCCAAAGAAAAGCAAATTTAAATGAGGTAATAAAATACTTGTTAAATTAATTGCTTCATTATGGTTAATTTTTGAACAGATTTCATTTTAAATAAAAAAAAATGATACATGCACTGGGAATATCTAAGTTTGTGATCTGAATCCACTATTACCCTGGACAAGTTACTCAAGTTTTAAAGTTCTTAACCCTCAGGATATTTAGCTATAAAGCAACAGAAAGGTTTGTTCTGTAGGAAACTTCTGAACAATGAGATAAAATCATCTCAAAAATGTTGAGTAGAGTGGCAATCCTGAGTCACTGACATCAAGTCATAAACAGTGTGACTATAAATGTCATAATGTCATACATGATATTCAAAGAATATTCATGAAAGTGATAAATTCTATCACTAAAAGGTGACCAAGAACACATGCTTTATCATACACTAAATGTTATCTCAGTTAAGCTGTCATGGATTGTAAGACTCACCATTATTTTATGTATTATTTTCTTTTCAAGGGGGAAGAGAAAAATCACCATTCACTCAACTCTGACAGTTCTAGATGTCTCATTTGTAAGATGAATCCAAATTTCAAAAATGTTAGAATTTGTGAAAGATGCTTCTAAGGTTAATGGCAGTAATTCCAGAGGTCTCATTTTAAACTCTATGTAGAATACATTTATATATACAGATATATGCATACATGTATATGTATATGTGTGTACATGCATGTATCTGTGTCTATATGCACCACTTTCTATGGAACTCTTAGAAGCCTCTGTGCAGACAAGTTGTGTTTCATGGAGAGGGCCTGAAATACAGAAATAGGTCCATGATCATAGATGCAGTGTTTGCTCCCTCTTCCAAACACACATAAACTCTCTAAGGATAAAATCTCATCCAAATTTCCTCCCTTTTATTAGAACCAGACTCCTCCACAATGGATGTTAAATGTATATTCTAATTGATATGTTGTAAGTGTGTAAACAGTATCATTCTAGTCACTTGACAGTGATTGGATCATCTCAAATTAGATGTCTTTGTTCTGATGGTTTGAATTTGTTCACCCAACCTTGTAACAAAGGAGACCGTATCTTCTCATAAGCTTGATTTTAGTGTATGTTAAGACACTGGGTCCTATTGACTACTATTTACTCAGGCAAATTGGTGATTTGTCAAACATAATGTTTTCTGGAAGAACACATGATTTTCACTTTTGAATGCACCTTTGTCTACTGGAAGTTCAATGCAGTATCAAGCATTGCTTAAGTATAGCACTGAAGTAATACCTAATGCCTAAGTTCTTTTCATGATCTGGCTTCACAGGAAGCAGTGGGATTGTCTGTATTACATCTCACACAGCTCTGCCATCAATATTTGCTGGAAACTGGGGGGTTACTCTATATCTTTTAAAATTTATTTTTTTTCTTCTTTAAATCACAACCTTGGTAAATGGTTTTATTGAGATACCGCCCCCTCGACTTCAGCTGTCATAATTGTATTTTCAGTTTGATGGAAGAAAATAGTCTTGTCATGACAAATTATTTATGTGCTTGCAAGTTATCTTTATCTGCTGCGCTGTGCACCTTCGTGGTAAAAATAAATTCTTGAAATGAAGACCTCATAATAAAGCAGGGATGGCAAGCTACTTAAGAGGTGTGCTGGTTAGTATTTATAGTCATAAGTTTTGAATTGACTTTTTCTAATCTTTTCGACATATGACCTGGCCCAAACCAGGAAATTTATATCAAAACTTCAGGGAGATGCATGTAAAACAATCAGGCATATTCTATGAGGAAAATACACTTGTAAATTCGGAAAGCGATTAGCAATAAATAGTTCTCTTTTTCACTTTTAGACAAGTACAAGAAAGATACTTTGAACCTGGTAACAAAGTACAAAGCCATCTATTATTTGGGTACAAACTTGACTTCCCTAGCTTTGGTGAAACTCCCAGTACAAACAGACTATTATGTCATTGAGTCTTCATATGTCAATACAATTATATTGTGTAGCATAATGATTTCAAAAGGCTGAAGTCTAAGAGACCCTTCTCTATATAACATGATGCATACTATTTTTGAAACTTTTAAAAAGGAAAAAAACTGCCTGAGGATGTAAAGCAGAGTCAGTTTTCATATAGGCATACTATTTCACGACCATCAGGTGGAAACTTTTCAGGTTTAATGCTTTATAATTCTCCCAGCTGAGGCTTTAGAACTTCAAAGCACTGTAGACATTTCAAATTTCTCCTCTGCCCATGAGAAAACCCTTAGCATTGACAGTTGCTTTCAACTGGAATCCTACATTTGGTATTACACAACAGTGACATATTTTTATGGAGATTAAAATTACACACTAAGAATGTGAAGTTGCCAAGCAAAACCATTTCCACTATTCAAAATTCTCCCACTACACTGTATGAAGAGGTATGACCTTCTCTTGTCCATAAATAATGCTTACTATAATAAATTTCAAAGCCATTTATAAATTCCATATTTGCGGAAGAAATATTCATCCTCAACCCATCTGCAATTTACAAAAAGGATTTACATAAGCATAATTATGTTTCCTTTAACTAGTAAACAATAAATCCACCACTGATGGCAAAGACAGGCGATCAGTGGGTATTATGAAGAAAATGACATGAAAATCAATATGTAATTCCTGGGAAAAGGGCAAGCTATACTTTTAATTTGAGAGCTACCAGTGGCAAGTCATGAATGTAAAACTTGCATCCGTAAAGAAAATAATTTGTTTGCTGTAAAAGTAGGAATCATCCTTGGTTATCTAATACTTCAGGAAACAGCACATCAACCCCTCTCAGAATCTGTGTGAAGCTGGCCCCCTTTGGCAACTAAAAGAGCTCTTTGAACCATAGAACAGATGTAATGAAAATTGGTTCCATTAAATGCAGCTGGCAAATTACAAACTGAGAAATTAATGCACCATACCGCCACTCTGGGGACACAATGATTCAAGGTGTGGTCGCCAGATGCTCCTGTTTCCTCACTGCCGCCCTAGTCACAACATTTGTTTATAGATTTGTTTAATGTGATACACATTGTTGATAGAACACACATGATGAGATCATGTTGAGGATTAATCAACGAAAGTTATCACTGTGACATCCGTGTCGTAACAGTTCAGAGGGAGCAAAACCTGAACCCTGAAAGTCTCAGATAGCCCTTTGGACTTGAGAAATACACTGACTTTCGGAATGATTAGGTGTCCTATGACATAGTGTCTCTGATTTCCAGTGGGAGGGGATGCAATGCTATGCAAGAACAGCATGCTCCTTTGTTGATTTCCATTCAATTTATTCCAGCTCCATGTGCTGCTGCTGGCTCTACTAGTAGAACTTGACAAGAGTCCATTTAGCATCTGTTTTGAAGTTGCTCTTCAAGTCCTCTTGAGTCATTAGCTAAACATTGTTTCAAAGAACTACCCTTGGAAGGACCCCCCTGTGAGGACTAAGGGGGAGGGAACCCATTCCCAGGTAATTCAGACACCCTTGGGAGTTCGCCTCCCCCCTACCCCCACACACACACAAACACACTGCCCAGCCCACCACTTCTGAAGAAATAATTATCAGAGACTTTGTTCTGTTAGATTTCTATTGAGTTGCAGGTATGGGTACAGGTCACTCTGACACTAAGAAAATTTAAGTTCAACATATCTGAAATACCTAGGTGACTAATACCCATTTAACTTAGGTGACTAGCTACTTGAATATTTACAGATAATACTGAATGTATTCATTTTGGACACGTATGTACACCATGCCTAACTGACTCCAGAGTGGAAAACAGAGTGACTGCTGAAGATTAAAAGAAGGGTTAACTAAATGGCAAAGTTTAATTTTTCAAGTGGAGGAGTGAATCTATACTGCGCTTTTGTTTTTCACTTGTGTGAAATGATGCATACTTATGTCAAACATTAAAAATAATATTTTAATGAAATTGAAGTCAAAAGATTTGGGGACAGTTGTCAGCTTACAATTTTGTTCTCTACTGTAATTTCTGATTTGTTCTTTCAATTTAAAATTTCTGGAATTCAAACAGAATGATTTACTGGCTTATATGGGCAAATGTTTGAGTGTACTATTTCTCTTTATTTAAAATAATTGGTAAGACACACGTTTAGTGTGTTTTAGTCACATATATTATGGTGTCCATTTTTCTCATCCTCATAATAAAAAAGCTGTTTTATAAATATTTAATCCAGAAGGGTGGACTGGAACTAAAATCTGACAAGTATGCTGATTTAGAAACTGTAACAACAATTAGTGAACTAATCGCAATAATCATATACTCATGTTTTGTTAAAGCTAAAATAAATGTCAATGATTTTTATTACATGAACCAAACCTTCTATTCTTTTACAGCAATTATTAGGCAAGCAAGCAATGCCTACCTTCAAGTTGTATATATAAAGAAAAACATTATCATGAAATTAATAAGCATATCCATTTTAAGTATATCTTATAGACATTATACCATCTATAGTAACCAATTACAGTGTGTAGCTTGAGTGGCCTATTACTTTTCTGTCCAATAAAGTACTTTTCTAATTAGAGCACTGCATCATACAGAATTACACTCTCTCTAGATAAAGAACTTTTATAAAGTACACAGATATTGCAATATGCATGCTGTATACTTTATAGCTATTATAAGCATGCATCCATGACAAGTTCCATTGTTTTATTGTAGCATTATTTTTATATTTAGATATGAATGTACATATATAATTGTATGCATATATAATTGTATGTGTTTTATATACACATATATTTCATATGTGCAAAATTTCATTTATATGTGTTCATGCATATAATTTTATTTATATATGCATATATATAACATGTATGTGTACATATATAAAATACATACAATTACCCATGCATATCCCATGCTTTATAACACATACATTTATTATAAGCAATATGTCCTTGGAATCAAAGCAAAACAATTTTTAATGTACAGCTATGCAAATTCCATAATTCTATAAAAAGCCAAGTGAGTTTCTGTCCCGACAGAAATCCATAGATAATCCATTGAAGAAAGTGAAAGAATCCGTTCAAGTTCATGCTCACATAGCCCCCTTTCTTTATAGATATTCATCTGATTCTTTTTAAGAGAGATTTTTATGTGCGTGGTCATTCATTGAAATTAATGAAAAATCTGCTTTATATCCAGGCTAAATTTGCTCAAGCTCTGAACATCATCCCATCACTACAGCTTTATACAGTTGTTCGAAGCAGGTGTTTTGTTGACGGTTTTAGTTACAGCCTCAAATAGGGAGGTAAGAGTTTCTTTAATTTTATTATCTTTTATTTCACACAGAAATAAAACTTTCAGATAAAAGTTTGTGAGTTTTTTTCAAGATATTTTTTTGCCTAAGAGAATGAGCAATAGTAATAGTAGTAGTAGTAGTAGTAGTAGTAGTAGTAGTAGTAGTAGTAGTAGTAGTAGTAGTAATACATATAACTGACTCTTGAAGGGAGAGTACTGAACTCAGGAATCCAGAGCCGTAAGGGGGCAAACAGCGGCTCTGTGAACTAGAGGTGCTGTGTTAATGACACCTCACAAGGGGGGGGGGATTCTATAGCTCCCACATGCAAATGGTAATGAAAACCACAGTAAAATATGAATGCAACAGCACATGCACACATAGAGAAACAACTAATTAATGACTGGCATTTGGTATTTAGCTACAGTTTGAATAAATGTCAGTTGAACATGTACAGAAGATTTTGTTTTTCCACCTGATGCCGTAGACTACGAAACAGAAAGACAATGTCATATTTAATATCTGCACAGTCAGAGTCACTTAGCACTTCACTGAACCTGCTCTACAATTTCTCTAAAAGCCACAGTGGAAATTTCCCTTTGGATGCTATACACCTGTAAATAATGGTAAAACACAATTTTGATCTCATTATTTTACATTTTTCACATTAAAAAAAAAAATTTAACCACATCACATTCTTTAAGGAGGATGGACAAAAGTTGAAGACTAACTGAAGTTCACTAAATGTCATCTATTTTTTTATCATCTTTATTGCATTTTTTGGGGGGTGTGATCTATAACTTTGGATATGATTCAAGGGTAGAAGATCACATCCCTTCAGATGAGTGTCACAACAACATGCCCACCACCCTGGCACCCATGACCCTCCACCAGAATTCACTGGGTTCTCTCACTCCTTTCTTTTCTCTCCACTCCTTTCCCTCTCACTCTGGGAGTTTCAATTCTGCAGTCATATTTCTACAACATTATTTTATTTGAATTTTATTTATCCCTTCATTTCACTTCTCTATAGCCCACGAATGAGTGAAATCATCTGGTATCAGTCTTTGTCTTTCTGACTTATTTTGCTTAGCATAATCTCTTCCTGTCCCATCCATGTTGTCTCCAAGGACAAGATCTATCTTTTTTTAAATGATCAAGTGTATTTATTTCAAGCTAAAGCTTAAATATTGGCAAATGGGACAGGTAGGCTACCACGGATAAAGACCATACCACAGCTATGCCAGAGACACTCAGAAAGTTACTGATTTTCTACAAGAAGTTCTGTTACAGGATTAAGTCAATTTTGGGTATTAAATAATAGTCAATGAGATAATATGTTTTCTGAGATCCAGTTTATTACATCTCATGTGCTGTTCCTGGTTCAGTCCTTGGGTGAATTGGTCAGACTGTGTGCAAGATTTAAGGTGAGGTTTAGTTGCATGGAGAATGCAGACAGGACTCAGCACAATGAAGTTAATTGGAAATAAAATACATAACATTTATTGGACTTTAAAACAGTGAATTCCAAAATAATTAAGTTAATAAAAGAGTCTCACTCTTTTCTGAACTAAATTAAATGGCTCTAAAATTAATTTCATTGGTTTTTTAATTCACTGTTAACTCAATAAAATGAGCTTTTAAAATTAACTTCTTTGTTTTTGAACTCACTGCAGAAGTTCATAAATGAACTTAAAAAAATCGTGAGTTAAACTTTTTCAAGATTTAGATAGTAGTCAGTGTGTATGCATAGATAACAAAGGCACTTATGCAATATTGGATATTTTGCATAGACTATTTGAACTAGTATCTACCTCTTATACAGAAAAAAAAAGATTAAAAAAGAGTCTTTTTAGGAGATGATACATATGACCAAAATGGAATAACTGACTTCAAATTATTTGAATAAAATTCTAAGAGATAAAACATCTAGGAAACGAACAGGTCTCTTGAACTCCGGTAAATAGCAATTCAGGGGAGATCTGAGATATAAGGTTATAAAATGATCTGCTTATTACAGTCCTAAAACCCTGCTCATTAAGTGCTCTAAATTATAAAGATTCTCCTATATCTCCAAGGTAGTAAGTAAATATTTTATCATCTCCAGTTCATTCTGAGTATGTATTAAAATACAGACAGCAGAAAAGGTCTTTTACATTTATTTCCTTGGTATATTTGGAGAATAAATTCATGGGCAATGATTTACCTCTTCACTGCTTCAATTTTAATATTGGAGCTCCATGTTTTTATTATAATAAACCCCTATCATTTTAATTTTACTTTTCTACTTATTGCTACTAGTTTACCTGCATTCAGACAATTGTAATGGTGTATACTTTATCTGCCCATCTCATCTCCCAGACTTCTTAGACTTCAATGGATGCTAGCCTTTGTACTGAAACATTTCCTCACTAACTATCTCTCCCATTTCCCAGTTTGGGGACACAAACCACTTCTCCTAGATGTCTTCTCTGGCTCCATCTCCCAGCCTGGGTAGGTGCAATTGGAGAACAACATGGATTATGTCTGCTTCCTCATCACTACTAAGCTCTGGGTCTTGGTGATGGTGGAGAGTGGACCTCTGCTCACTCACCTCAGAATCGTCCATGCCCAGCAGTGTATATAATTCACATGCAACAGACATTTGCTGACTACTTAAATATTGTTTTCATCATGCTCCTTTTCTGTTTAAGACATTTAACTTTGGTTAGGTCAGCATATCTGAAATCCTCTCTCTCACTTCATTTATAATCTGCTTTCTTTCTTTCCTCAGAATTCTCCCACATGTTTTGAAAAACTGGTTTTGTGTTAATTCCTTTGTCTGGACACGACTCTTTTCTCAGCTCCCAGTTCCTCTATTTCCAAATTTTCCTCCCAGTTTAGATCAATTAACATTGATACTTTGACTGTTTCATGCATGTATGTCCTCTAGTGTCACTCCAGATGAATATATTTTGCTAATTGTCCAGTTGCAGCATTGTTGGGTACACCTCCTGTGACATAAGTGGTTGCATTACATGTATCACCTTATTCAGATCCCTACATTTGAAAGAACAAACAAAAAAATTCATGAGGTCCCATGTCAGGTCAGATCTGACTTGTCCATGGTCTGGATGTCAAGATGCCAGGGTTTAGGGTGATTGCACAGTAGGGTCAGATATATCTTTGGGAGACTGACATCGCCCTGATACCAACTGTCCAGTCAAAGACATCTTTGATACAAATACTCATACGTTGGTCTTTCAGATGCCCTGCTCCTACTTTAAACAAGAGCTTCTATTTGTGATAGTTAATATTATAGGGGACAGAATTGAGAATGATCTAGGAAATCCGGAGCACTTCCATATCTTTCCATATCTTTCCTATTATGAAATAGAGACTGCACCTTTAAAGATGCCTTGGTCAAAAAAAAAAAAAGACTTTTAGCCATGGCAGACACTGAGGAAGGCTTCCTTCGGAAGTCATGGAGAAAGGTAGAGTTGTCCGCACTGAGGAAACTGGAAAGTTGATTGTGAATCTGGACCCCTCAACACAGAATGGCCTGTTCCCAAGGCTGTGGCCACCATGCAGGTGACCATAATCTCTGTATCGTCACTCATTAAGGGAGATTCTAGAAGAGTCTGGCTAAGCAGATCAAGGATATAAAAGAGCTTGGTCCAGGTAGTTCACCGTAAATGCCCTTTTGTTTAAAGTTTAGATGATACAATGAAGGAAGTCCTTGAACCCTCATCCCAAAGGAACCAGGGACTTCCCGCTAGGACTCCAAATCCTTTTTTAATAATTGTTCCCATATTTCTATGGAGCTGTTTCCTGTTCCCAGAAGGAATCTAACTCAAAATGACTGAGACTACTTACCCATAGCACAAGTAAACCTCTGCAGCACTTCCAGTGAAGTATCTGTATAATCTGAAACTTTCCCAGTATTAATGTTGGCAGATTTTATTGCTCACCAAGTCAGTAACACCAGCATTTGAATTATTTTAGTTGTTTACATTTATTGCTGACACTTTCTCTTAATTTCTCACTAACATATTTTTGCCCAATTCATGAACTTATTTTTACTTTGTAGTTTTTAGGGATTCTGGTCTCAAAGGTCTATTTTTCTCCACCATTAGCATTTATCCTTAAATTTAAAATAACTTTACTTCTGGCTCAAAATGTTTTTCCTTTCTCACCTCTAACTTTCTCTAGAAATGTTTCCAGAGGTTAGAACAAATGATCTCTTGATCTAAAGCCTACACAAAGACAATTCCCAAATACCTCCATGTATATCAACTGAAAAATGTCATAAAACTGGCAATCTGACAACTATGCGCTTTGTTGTTTGTGGTAGGATAGCTCAGGAAAATGAAGAGTACCACAATTTTTGCATATTTCATGAGTATGTACAATGCAGTATTTATTAGTAATATTTTCTCATGTGCAAACTTCAGAACTGCAAAATTTCCATATTAATATCACACTAAAATTATAAGATGTTTGCTACCGCATAGACTAGGTAAAGTGTGGTGCTATCTTCTTTAATCATATGCACCTGCAAGATATTAGATCAGGTAATTAATATTGCCTTCAAGGTCAGTCACATCAGTGGTCATTGGAGAGGTAATTAAAAAGTCAATCTATCATTTCTAAATTCAACATAAAGGTACGATCAGAAATATAGGCCTTAACTGGGAAAAGAAAATGCATTTCTTGTCTTTTTTTTTCATGAGTCATTTTAAATCTTTCATGCTTTCAAAATTAATTACATTAATTATAGGAATAGGCTCTTCATTTCTTTAGTATGGGGTTGCATTGTGCTGTCAACATGAAAATAATCTTTGAAGGAGTAATTCAGGCTCCTTACCCCCAGGCTCTGACATTAAAACACATTTACTATATTAAATTACCTGGTTTGAGCAAAATAAGATGTACATGTAAAACAATAGAAAAAATTTAGTGCAGGTCTAATTAATTTTTATATTTTCTTGCTCTGGGTTTTCCGAGTCAGTGCAGTAAATTCTATGTAAATGTTTATATCATCAGTACCTGTACTTCAGCATGTTTACATTTTCCGAAAACAGATATATTTGTTGAAATTCTGTTAGGACATTTCTTTTAAATGGGAGACTTTTCAAAAACATTGTTATTAAAAAAAATTCTCTCTTCACTGCTTCAATTTCTTGCAGAAAATAACATTTGTTCAGCAATACTTCTAGTTATTTGATCTTTGCTTTTTATTGTTCATCAGGAGAACTATGATTTTAGTGATAGGAAAATAAGCATCACAATATGAATTATGGGAAAGCAGATTTAACCTAGATATTTAATCCTAGTATTAAAAGCACATCTTTTAGAGAAATTCAGTAAGATGAAATATGTCTCATATTTGCTCTGCAGAAGTAAAGGGAATAGCAGTGTCTGTCACTGAGAACTTGATTCACATCCACAGAAGAACTCGCCGGACACAGAGAGATGGACCTTACAGAGTAGGTTGTCATAGATGTTCAGAAGATGTGATGTCACTTAAATTTTTTCTGAATCATCACAATTGTATGTATTGAATATATTATCTGTTGGCTCATGATTTCATAGATAATTATATTAAAATGTGAATTAAGAAGAAAAATTCTCTTAACACAAAAGTTCGCATTTTAATGCTCATAACCCAACATGAAAACTAACAAACTTCCTGATACCCATAAAAAAAGGCCAGTACCTAACAAGAGAGTGAAGGATTCACAGGCTTGCAATGTCTACAACCTCATATTTCAAAGCCTAGGGACAACCAGTATGTTTATGTGTTTAGGTATCAGAAAAGAGCAAGAAAAATGTTATTCTCATTTGAGTTTTTTTCATGGAAGGACTTGAGTACTGAGAGGTTTATTTGACTATCAAATGACTTAAATTTTTTACCATAAACTACAAACCTAGTAAAATATAGGTTGAATAATAATAAGATGAATTAGCTACTATTAATTACTTGAAATGGCATACCATTACGGCATAAAATATATTTGATATGAGAATTAATATATGTATATATATTTATACAGGGACATTTGTCTATATGAAATAACTGGGATAGAGACTTTGAAGCTAATTCAACTAAACAGACACCTATAAATAGACACCTTAAATTGTGTGGGGTAGTATCAAACCAAAAGAAAAATGCTGTAATGTATAGGGTAGTAATGTATAGGCAGAGTCTGTTTTCCTCACTTTTATATCCTCTGATAGCACAGCTCCTGACAAAGAGATCCCCAGGCTTGAATAAAAAGGACTGCAGTGGGAATGAGCACTGGAAACAATATGCCAACATTTTAAAGTTCACTGAAATTGAGATTAATTAAATAAAATTAATATCAATTAAATAAACTGATACTAATTAATTAAATAGAAACACATTAAAGTATTTCAACAGGATTATTGAAATATAGATAACACATGAGGTAATTTCTTCAGAGACGTGCACTTAAGAAATAGTATTGAGCACCATTTGTACCAGGCATAAGACATATAGCAGTGACCATGGAGATAAAATTTTTTGCCCCAAGGAGACATCTGTGTTGGGAGGAGATGGACAAACTTTTATAAATGTTTAATATGTTGTCAGTGCAAATGTTGTGAGAAAAATAAAGCAGAGTAAGAGGACTAAAGGGTCCCTAAAAGAATTTGTTTTATTTTGACTATTTTAAATGTAGTGCCAAAGTAAACCTGTGTAAGCAGGTGTAAGCAGATATATATGGAGATAAGGAGAAAGCAAGGAGGCAAAGCATGATGACCCAGGAGGAAAGAACATCCCAGGTTAAGAAAATAAAAATGCAGAAGCCTGAGGTGGGGATGATTTAGATGGTTCAGAAAACAGCAAACAATTCAGCGTATCTGGAAGACAGTGAGCGAAGGAAAGGAAGGCAGAGAAGAAGCAGAGAACACTTTCCATCACCATCAGCGATGCTGACTCTGAGTAATGTGGGGCTTGATGAGGAGAGAGCAGAGAGTGACAGAATGTGAGTAGCCTCTTAGCCATTCCTCTGGCTGCTGCTAATATCAGATGGTAGAGAACCAGGGTAGAATTGGAGAGATAGTCAGGAGAATTTTTTGCTAATGAATGTGGGAGAAAGTTATGACTTGGGATGCACTGTGCAGGCTGAGAAGCAGTCAATGTCTGGTTTTAGTGGAAGACAGAGTTGACAGAAGTCGTTGGTTAACAGGCTGTACAGAATGAATTGGAGATAGCAAGAGTTCTCCAAGGAGGTTGAGTTGGGCAAACATCCCCACAAAAGTAGTTTTCACGTCCTGGCTTATTCATATTAAACAAGCTTATGGGGTGGAAAGTAGGTACATATAGTTAGTTCATACCTTGAGAATATCAGGTTTGCTTATTACAGCTTAAATGTAAGGATTGATAGGAATTGGGGGCTGTTATTTGTTGGCAGTAGTAATGTAACTGAAGTTCCAGCAATACGTATTTATAAAATTAAATTGTCAATATTTTATTGATAATGATGTTCAGAACTCTAGCAGAGGAAAACAAGTAAAATATGCTTTGTGGGATATAAAATCATCCCCAGTTTGAAGTACAGTATCTGTTTCTATATTCTACATGGCCTTTCTATTTGCCTTTGTAAGTGCAAAAATGAGCTTTCTTGTGAAGACCCTAAACCATACATTCTCATCGTGGCCATATTGCCTCCTGGAGGGGAAAGATGGGTTGGGGAATATTGCAAAAAAAAAAATAAATAAAGCCTCATATGACAATGACTTTTGTTCCTGCAAAGGCCGCTATATAGAAATTTCTATGGAGTGGTGTGAATATCTAACAGACAAGTGGCATAAGGAAAAGGAAAATTTGAATGAATCCGAGCTAGTCATGAAACAATTTGAGGAACACTATTCATGTTCTATCAAGGTAATCCATTTTCTCAGCCTTTAAATTCAAAGTCTGTTCTTCTCAAATCCAAACGAAACAATAGTTGCGAAGCAAAAAGTTGACACAGTGACAAGAAACAACTTGAGCCAAGTGCCACTGTCATTCTGGTGGCCCCCGGGGCTGAGCTTGTTGACTTGCTTCATCTCATAGACAGCCTCACCAAGGATCCTCAGTGCACAGAGTGAGGGGAGGGATCACTCAGACCTTCTGCTCTCTCAGTACCATGGGGCAGGTCAACTTCACAGCAACACATGTTCATCATATAGTCAGTTTGCAAGATGGTCAAATTATAGCAAAGTCTCACTGTTCACACACTAAAGCTAGAGCTAAACACAAAGAACTTGAGAGAAAAGAAGAGGTAAGACATCCAGACATGACTCTGACAAGTGAACCGACACCCCATGAATAACCAATGGGTAGGAAAAGGAAGATAGAGGGGACATGGGCATGTTGATCTGATTCTCCCTATACTAAGTATAGAACTGATTTCTGGCAAAAGTATGGAATCGGTTATCATAGTTATCTATATTTGAGATCTTCTGGCATTTACTTTTCCTGTGTTGCATTTCTGGTTGGGATCCCCCATGCACTTAATGTGTGCCATGATATTTCTACTGTTATAACTAAATAGTCCTCTTCATATTCTGTTAGTTCCTTCTCTGTCTGTTTATCAATGGAAACTATGTCCAGTGCTATTCTCTCTCTCTGCTTTCTTTCTCATTCCACTGTTTGTTTGTACTCTCCTCTCAACCAATCTAAAGCATCCCCAAAACTTTCCCTTGCAGGCTGAGAGCTTTAGAAATCAATCAGTTCAGCCCTGACCTCTCTATTTAGCACCAAACAAAACATTTGAATACATTCCTAAGCATGAACACTCGTGCCTCTGCCTCAAGAGGTCTACAACGAAATATTTCACTTCCTTTCTTTTCCTCCCTGCTTTCTTCCTTTTTTTTTTTTTCATTTCTTACTCTAGTTAATGGTTCAAATTAATTTCTGATCCACTCCTTAGAAATCTAAGGGCGATTTAAGATTTTACTTCCAACTGAAGTTGAAGAAAAAATAATTTCCTCCTCCCTCATGCCCTGAATGAAAGATGATATGTCCACATTCTAATCTCTAAAACCCATGAATGAGATTTTATTTGGACAAAGGGTCTTTGCAGATACAAATCACTTAAGGATTTCAGGATGAAGCCATTCTGCATTCTCGGAGTATGTCCTAAATCCATTGACAAATGACCTTATAAAAAACACAAAGACAAGATGCAGAGAAGGAGAGACCTTCTGGAAATGGTGGAAATGGGAGCAGGGATCAAAGCTGTACAAGCCAAAGTGAAGAAGTTCTTGAAACCACCGGGAGGTAGGAGAGATAAGGGGGAAATCCTCCCTTATCACTGGGTCACTGTAAACACCAAACTCTGGTCTCTACAACTACAAAATAATGCATTTGTATTGTTTTAAGCTGCCTTATTTGTGGCAATTCATCATGGTAGCCTTAGGAAAATGAATATGTTCTCGCACTCCTTATAGCCAATCAGTAAATTAATAGGGTTCACGATAAAATATATATTTTTTTATCATGGAGTTTGAGGAGGTTCCTGTATACACAAGCTAACCTTAGATGAGAAAAGTGCAACATATAGCTCACTGCCTAATCTCAAAGGCCTGTATTTGCTTTGTGAAAACACCAAGAATTTAATGACCACAATATTTCCTGATTGAATGGATATATGCCTTTACTTTTATTTCAAGTTTTATGGGGAAAATATTGGGAAGATTGTCAGATATTATCATGTTGTGACACTATACAAATAAGTCTCCATAGGCAAAATCTTAAGGATATTCTTTTTTTTTTTTTAACAAAAGAAGCTTTTTAATCCTTCAGCAAAGTACTTTGCCCTTCTCTCCTGATATTTAAGCATTAATTCGAGTTTTGGTAACATGGATGTCAGAGAAATTTAACTTTCTTTTATCTCCTTATATTCTTTAAACTGGTTTTTAAGGCTAATGAAAATAGTTGAGTGGCTCAACTTTGCTTTCTGACGTTGAATTGGCTAAAACTGTATTCAGCAGTGACATTTACCTGTGAGCAAGATTTACATTTCCAGGCCTCAGTTTCTTAGCTTGTAGAATAGGAACATTAACGAGATATCTTTAGTATGGTTGTAGGCAGGATAAATGCAGGTAACGTTTATGTAGTGTGTAATGTAGCGCCTGGCACACATTAGCTGTTCAATAAATACTAATTCTTAGAACTGTCATCACTAATAACTACCAGTGTCAAGGTCAGTAAGAGTCACTACTTAGTAGGGAAGGTAACCAAAATCCAGGTAAACTATTGTTACCCAGGTAACAACCTGGGGTCTCCTGTCCCATGGCTTTGGACAAAGATTTCAAAAGAAGAGATGATCAGAAGCTGAAAACATACTGTTTTTAATCATAATTTATTTTCTGATAGTGTTAGTACTTTAAGATTAGATAAATCTTTCAAATAACCTCTAGGCTCCAATATTTCTGGAGAGTAATAAAGTCCCTGGCATATCATCTCCCTCTTGCGCTTCTCAGTTAAAATGAGGCAAACTGAGAAAAATACCAGGCTTTCCTTGTGCCATCTAAGATTACCTGAACATATGAAGTTTAAGGATTTTGTTAAATGTAGGATACTGGGCTTGAAATGCCTGCCCAGGCTTAATGTTTAGCAATAATGTCTAAACGGGCACTTGAACATTTTCAATATTTATGTATTTTTTAAATGTCTGAAGGCAAGAAAGAGATAATAGGCAATCTTTTATATCTGTGAAAGCCCTGTGTCTGATTATCCTCCGCTAGCAAAGAACAGATTCTGTTTCAAAGACGTTAAAAGAGAAAAACAAATCAGAATGAAGTGGGTCTCAGTACAATTTCTTTGTAAACAGCTTGTAGGAAAAAATGTGCTGCAAGAAACGTATCACTGATTACAATTACTAAAAGTTAAAAGGTTTTCCAAGCCTTTTAATTATATTTCTTTCCAGGAGCAGTTTGGTATAATTTTCAAATTCATACAATGCCACAAATAATAACCTAAGATCAAGTTTTTCACAAAAGTTAATATGATTTATACAGTTGAGTTTCAATTTATATTAAAAACATGCATAATTTGTCCTGAGGTTAGTAGGCTTCACAGCTGAATCATTGCTAATTTGCATGTTTGCAGGACTAAAACTCTTTCGAACTTGGGGGGTATGGAGACATGTGGGTAAAATGTGTTCCCAGAGAGAGGCATCTCATAGTAAGCATTTGGGGTCGGGAGGAAGAGTTAGCTGATCAGGAGATGGCTCTCTGAGTGCTTGGCACTATTCCTATACATCCAATTCCTGAAACAGACAGCGTGTCTTAGTATTAAATGAAATTTGGAAACTGCCCCTTTCTTTATGTTCTGAATATAAATAAGCAGAGCCAAGGAGTCCTCATAAAAGCACAGACCCCCCCCCTCCAATTTCTCCATCAGAATCTGGGGATCATTCACCTCAGTGCACTTTGGGTGAGGGATCTATTCCTTTGTGCCTCAGTTTCCTAGCCTATAAATGAAGACTATTAGAGTATTATCTGCTCAGAAGATTACATATATATATATACACATATATATATATATACATAATGTGTACATACTGCAGGAAGCATTGTAATTACTGGCTATTAGCAACTGGGACACTGCTTTGCATATCATTAATTAATTAGGGAGAGGGAATAAATTGATATATTGGAAGTTGGTATAACTCTGACTTAGAAAATACAGTATAATCCCATTATGCAAAACAAGTATTCTGGAAAGGGGTAAATGAATAAAGTTGGAGAATAGCAATCATAGTTAAAGCAATAAGGAAAGAAATTCTGAATAAGGATGTCATTTCATCCTCATGGAATATAGGTCAGGAAAGTAGTCTCAGTCTCAGAGAAAGGCAAGGTTGTGAATTCTGTAAAAATGATGATGCACAAGTAGCTTGACATCAATGCTTCACCTACTAACTCCTCCCCTGTAAAATACAGATGATAACGAAACAGTTACTATTTTAAAAACCATTCTGAGTGCAAATGAGTTTAGGTGGGAAATGATGCTTAAAATATTGCTTTTCTGTGTATGCCAGTAAACAGACATGCGCCAGTCTCCACTCTCTAAACTGGTCTAGACCTGTCAGTTTGCAGCAACAGCAAAGGTTTCCACAAAAGTCATTTCTCATGTGGTTGCTCTTTATGGGGGAATTCCAAGGAAGTATGTTCAAAATTGTGGGCTTATTCACTTCTGAACAAGGACTATACTTTTAACTCCCCAGGTCTTAGGCTACCCTCAGCCATACAGCAAAAGACAGAACTACAAAGAATGCATGTGATTCTTACAGGAGCTAGAAAGAGAAG
>PVHY01012075.1:0-45710 GCA_004024945.1 Uropsilus gracilis
AATCCGTTTTCCAAATCGCTGGCCATCTCCAGGTACCAGCTTTCCATATCACCGTTGCTACAACGCCATACTCTCCACACCGGCCACACTTCCGGCAGATACCATGGCTCCTCGTCACCTCCAAGCTCACTCTTCGGGGGGGCTTTTGCCCAGCTTGGTCACTCGGGCTACTCTTTACCCACCTGCCATTCTCTTTTCTCCCCTTCCTCCCGCTCTCTCCCCCTCTCTCTCTCTCTCTCTCTCTCTCTCTCTCTCTCTCTCTCTCTCTCTCCCTCCCTCTCCCTCTCCCCTTCCTTCCCTCTCCCCTTCCCTCTCCGACTCCCTCTCCCTCCCCCAAAAGTTCTCTCCTCCCCAAAAGGTCTCTGCATTCCCCTAGTCTCCACTCCTTGCCTTTTTATCCCCACTGCTTGTGGTCCAACTTCCCGTTCCAACTGCCACTTCTCCCGGTTTAACTGCCACACCTGGGGGGGGGGGGCCCCCCCCCCCCCCCCCGCTAAGGGCCACTGGACAATGGGCGAGGAGCACCTTGCTAACTGCCACAATGGGGGGGGGCACCCGGTTTCATGTAGGGAGGGACCGAGCGAGCAGAGCGAGAGCTCAGGCCCCCAAGAGAAATTCCCCTCAACTCGGCTGGAGGACAGAGAGGCAGCAACAAGGACCGCTGAAACCACAGAGAGCTCCACAGAGGATCCCAGACGAGGGGACACGCGGCTGCGGCCGCCATCCGCCCGGCTCACCCACCCACGACAACAGCAAAAACAGGAGAGAGGGGACGGCGGGCATGGATGCGGCATGGCGGTGGAGGAGACCCAGCGGGCCCGGCCACCCGCAAGAACCACTGACCGACCGAATCATCACCTCTGGCCAGGGAACAGTTAGCAGTTTCCGTTTTCACCTAAGAGAAAAGACAGAAGCAGATCCTAAGAATCTAACCATGGAAAGGAGGTGACTACGGTGCGGAGGATGGTCCATGGGAGAATGTGAAAGTCAAAGGTGGGGAGGTGCAGCACGGTCACACCGAAGGTCTTGGCATCTTGGCAAAACACACCGTGTGCCACCAGCCCGTTCGCAGATGGGGAGGCATGATGAAACTTCTTAGAATTAAGTCACCTGAGGACTGACCCGGCAGCTCTCTCTCCAAACCTGCCTACTATGCTGGGCATTCTTATCAGGTGCCAGCAAGCCAGTAAGGTTTCAAGAGCCCTCCCTTTCACTTCTGGGAATGTTTCCAGGTGAGATATGACCTTCTCTTGGCATTCGCTTGACACTAGGTCAGTCTCCGCCCCAACCCAGAGGTCTTGCACATCGTGATGTTTTCATCCAACGAACTTCTTTTGTGCAGCTGGTGGCGCTGTTGGGCTGCGTAGCCCTCAGAATTGCCCTCTTCAATAAAAGCACCTTGATGTAGCCCCGGGGGGGTGGGGGCAGGGTGGGGGCTACTTTTGTGCAGCTGGTGGCGCTGTTGGGCTGCGGTGGGCGCTGGTGAGGCTTATCTTTGCTTGGTAGTAATTCAATGAATCCTCTGAGGATGGGGCCTGTAATTGGCATAGGGCCTGCCCCTTGATATAGGCCACAGCATCTAAAAGAGCAGAGAAAGAGATTGCTTCTCTCTGCAACGTTTACACTATAATATGGATAGATGGGAACATAAATCCCAAAGACAAATTCACATAGGGACACATACACCAGATAGGTACACCTGGTTTCTTACTTCCATGCATGTGTGCATATGTTGGTCCAGCCACCCTTTTCCAAATGCTTTGCCCTTCTATTGGCCGCTCTGTAGGGATACACACTTTTTATCCTGAAACCAGGTACATAGCTACAATCTAAGTGACCCTCACTCCTCAAAGCACTCTGGCACCAGGAGTCCACCACAAAATGTCTGACTGCATGCCTGCTGCTAGTTGATCAGCTAGAGGCCAACAAGCACTCACAAGGGGCTGAGACCATGCATGACTGTTGCATGGTCAACTTGCTTGGTTGGAACAGGAGAGGATGGTACCTAAATATGATGGGCTCTACTACCCCATTGATCTAACTTTTGGATCCACCATCTTCTTATAAAGTTGTCCCTGTCACCCCACCATGCTCCTGGGGTTGAGTCATTCATGCCAGGACACTGTGTCAATAATGACAGTACTGTGATCCTAGGGAAGTTTGCCCACACTCCCTGAGTCCTGAGTGATGGGATCAGCTAGGTTCACAGTACCCAAAAATACACAGTAGAGTCTGCCATAGAGTAGAGCAGAGCACCCCAGGGTTGTAGGCTACACGTACCAGAATTATTGGGGGATCCTGCTAACAATCCCTACTTGTCAAGCATCCTGGCATTGGGGTGCCTCAAATAGGACACTTATTTCACATGATCATTTCTGGCGAACTGAAGGATGATGCCAGGCACTCAGGGGCCCTAAAACCTGTCCAGGACTGTATACAGATAACTTTCTGACTGCTTCACTCAGACACAACTGCAAATCGTCTCATGTTTACAGAACAACAATAGTGGCATTTTGTTTTTACAAACAAGTGAAATAGAGTCACTGAGGCCAGAAAGCTTACCCCCTAACTGTCCAGTGTTTTCAAGTCCTACAGAGAAAGTAGCATCCCCTCATCCTCCCAAAGCACAGGCGAATGTATAACAAAAGCCACAATGGGTGTTAACAGCAGCACCTCTCCATCTCTAGGTGCTAGCAAGGCCAGTGTAAAATCTATGTGGTGGAGGCTGTATTCATTACGCTCGAAGTGCCATATTCCCCTACAATGTTGACTCTGTAGGCCATTTCTGCAAGCCCTTCTTTCTCTCTCAGAATCTAATCCCAAGGATTCTCTCTTTCCTGTGGGCATCTGTGCAGTTTCCCATCACCAACCCCAAACAAGTTACACCAGCTATAACAGCCTTTGGCTTGGATTCTGTTAGTTTCACTTTGATGCCTATGCTTTCTTCACCAGGCACATGTTAAATCACCCTGTGTTAAAATGCTAGCTCCTGCATAGCCCCCTTGCAGTCAGGGTGATCCAGGCTCACTCTGCATATTCATTTCCTTTAAATCCACGCAGGGGCCCAGGAAAGAGCTGGATAAGCCAAACTTCCACATCAGTTGGTCACATCAGCTCAACAAAATTTGACATCCCTATTACTTAAAGAGACTGAACTTAAAAATGTGTCCAACTGAATGGCAAAAGAAATTTCACACATCACACAAATGGCAAGGGAATAATAATAGCAAAAGACATGAAAATATTAACGCGAAATATAAAATTTGGCAAAATATGCCCTCTGAAAGAATATAGCTTCTTTACTTTTTGTTCTTTGTCCTCTTTTCCTAAGCTATGCCAGCTAACTCTCTGTGCTTTGCACTTCTGGAAGCCCTGCTCTCTATTTTGTAGCAACTGAGATCTTTGTGGTCTTACCTTGAGGAACCTGTGTGTCAGGTTTTTGTCAATAAACCTGAGGCTTTAAACTTTAAGAGGAGTCCTAGCATTTTGTTAAGCAGCCCACAAGTCCTAACACTCAACACTTACATAAGCTGGGAGAGTTGAAGTGTCAAAGAGGTTTAAGGGATGGTGGTAGCAAAAGCAATACTTCATTGTCAATTTAAAATATAACTTCAACAACTTGTAGCACCTAGTTTAAAAGTATGCTACATCGCACTCTTTGAAAGGAAATCTAGAAACTGCTGGCTATATTTCAGTGTAAGCATTAAGACTGAGAATGAGCAGTTCATGTGTGGATATAAAATTTGTCTTTGTGATTTCCCTTATGCAGACTAGATTGTGGGACAACATTGAATAAATGAATTTACTTAAAAAAAAAGAATGTGCCATTGTAGGCTTGGGTCAGGGATAAGAACTGAAAGTCCCTCAAAAGCCCCAGTTTATAGTGAAGGCCCTTAGCACAACCCAACACAACCTAAGCCACAGGTGGGATGGGAGAAGGGTGAGTCCTGTGCCACCAAAGTTTCCCAATCTCAGGGTCTAGGGTTCTCACCCTGGGGTACCAGCCTCTGCTTCCAGATAGGCCTGGGGGCAGGAAGAACTGGTGCTAGGCTACCCCCACTTGGGGTCCCACTATAGTTTACTCTCACCTCAATAAAATCTGACTTAGAAAGCCAAAAACCAGGCACTCCAGGTGCCTACATACAGGAGGGGACAGAAACATATAACAACCTTGATACACTCATCACCTAGGTAGGGCCCAAAGAAAGCATGGTCAGAACCAAAAGAATCAAACGTGTGAGACTGTTGTGATAACCTGTCACAGAACTCAACCTACAATGTCTCCCAAGACTTGGTCTAGAGATGTACGCAACATAAGCAAGCCTCCCTCCTTTTCTGATGAGGGAGGAAAATCCCCAGAGAAATATGGCTGCAGCCAAATGGCAGAACTTTACACCACAAGAAGCCGGGCACGGTGGCTCGTGCCTGTAAGCTTCACCCTATGAAGTGGCTGGGGCTAAGGATCGCGGTTCAAGTCCCACTCAGGGCAAAACAGCGAGACCTACTCCCCAAAAAATAGGTGGGCGTGGTGGTGTGCACCTGTAATCCCAGCTACCTGGGACGCTGAAGCTGGGGATCGCTTGAGTCCCTGGGTTGGGCAACATAGCAAGACCTAGTCTCAAAAACAAAACAAAACAAAACAAAACAAAAATTGTCAGCAGAACTAAGGAAGAGAGTTGGGGATGGGGTGTAAAATCTGGGAAGGGATGGGCACAAGAGATTAAGATGATGGTTCACAGGTGACAAGGTAGTGGGAGAACCTTGGATATACACCAAGTTATACAATGGTGCAATAGATTTAAATAAATAAATAAACAAACAAACAGATAAATAAATAAATTTTTGAGCATGGGTGTCTCTTGCTGAACGTTTCTCCAGAGGGGGGAAAAATTTTCATAGGCAAGAGCTGTGTCCCCAGTTAGTCTGAATCACTTAGCCATAGGATGTGACATGCCATGTGGGCATACTTTTATATGTGAGTGGACATGTACATGAACATATAGACACAAAAGCAGGAGTCTACCAAACAGTATTTTCAAAGCACTGGTAATTGAACAAAAACATTCAGCAAGTTCAGTGAACTACCACATCTCATTTCTGATACCTACAATGCTGACCCAGGAAAGGGTGCAGTTTTGAGAGTTTTCTTGGCATGGAGACAAGATCAATTGCCCCCCACCTTCCCCCCCCTGCCCCCAGTCTTTAATAACACTATAAATAGATTTATTAGCTCTACAGAATAGAAATGAATGGTTTTCCTTCTCCTGACTGCCACCACCTTTCACCACTTTCAGGTAAGACAAGACTCCCAGGGTCCAAAGAGCAAAGTCTGTAGAAAGAAGGGAGGCTGATTGTAGGATGTGAGGGGAAGGCATTCATGAGAGATAGTGTGAACAACAGCAACATTGCTATTATAATGAAGACAGAAACAGAATAGCTGAATGTGCCAGCTCCTTGTGGGAGAAATGGAGGAGCCATTAGCTGTCCCCAAACCGAACCACTCCCAGGGAACACCCAGAGTGTTTCTCCACACAAAATACAGTATGAATCTAAGATTCAAAACATTCAGGAGCTCAACTCTAAAGACACCATGATGAAACTTCTTCATTATACATGAGTAAAGGGCTGGATCTTGCTTTCTTGGGTTGTTTTTACCAGCACAAATTTTTATGTTACCCAGAATCCTTCCTCCAAACCAAGGGAAGGTAAACTACTAGGCAGAGAGACATTAACCATTACTCAGCACTTTGAAAGTATTTATGCCTAGTCTTTAATTTATTTATTTGTTGATTTATTTTTTATTTATTTGTGTGAAGAAAACAAGCAGATAGGTATATACATTACAACGCCATAACTACAAAATTAAAAACCATGCAAAATATTATTTATTCATATGTTATGTTTGATTTAAAAGTTTCAAATACCAGAGGAATGATAAACGTCAAATCTGTTGTCCTGATTATTATTTCTGGGAATGTATAATGGGGGAAAGGCTAGAAGAGATGTGAAAGTATTCATGCCTATTTTAAAGATAAGGAGAGGAAGTACCATCAGAGGCTGAAAGAATCCATAATCTCATTAATACATTGTATTTTTTGGTTCAAATTCCACTGAATGTCACACAATCTCTCAATGTCCTCTATCACTTCTTTGAACCACATTCTTGCAACCCAGTTCTACAAACCACTTTGTTGAGTAGCTTGCAGGCCTGAATTTATTTCCTGCTCACAAGAAAGTTCCTAAACACAGGCAACTTAAATCAAACTTTATCACTGAGCACAGGTCTGAACAAAAGACAATGCAGGGACCAGGTTCTAGAACAAGTAGGGAAGATTTCATTTTTCTTCTAGATTGTTTTTCAAAAGTAATTCTGTTCAGAAGATTGCCAGTATAGATGTTACATTTCTTATTGCTTGTAAACAAATACTTGATGACAATTTCTGAAGATAATTTGACTTATTTCATTTTATCTTAATACTTCCTGGAGCTCAACAACTTGTTAATTCAAGTTAAAATGAGATATAAAATGCAACTTAAAGGAAATGTGAGCTCTACTCCAATGCAATGCCAATTGCACATTTCTATGCATATGAATAACTAACAAAAAAGATATAGACATCAAATACCATGAAACTCCATGGCTCATTGCCTTCATTTACTTGTCCTTCAAGCTCAAAAATTACGTATACTACCTCTCAATGATCAGACCTTCCAGATGTGTCACATGAAAATTTTAACTATAAGATGTAGACTATATAGACTATATAGACATGTGCTTTAATTCAATCTTTATAAAGTCTTTTTTATTATTTTTATTAGACTTTTTTAAAAAATCTTTTTTATAATAACATTTAATTATGTTATTATCTATGCACTTAGGTATCAGATGTAAGGAAGTTGGGTTGCCTTTTGAGGCTGACAACTTCCAGGGACACACAAACATACCAGCATGCTTAAAAAAAAATAAAAACTCTTGTGATAAATACAACAGAAGAAATGAAATTAGACATGGGGATAGAGAGCAGCAGGAATGTCTGTAGAGTGGCTTTCAAATAAAAACTCTCAAAGCTGGTGATTCTCAAGCTTAGACAAGGAGGGTATTTCAAAAAACTTCTCCAAGGTCATTAATGTCACAAACTTTCTTCCAAGGCTGCAAAGACATTTTTCACATGTGAAAACAAATAGAAAAATACTTTCAAGTATGTAATACTTTCCCTTGTACTTTGATTCCTAACTTAAATCTGGGGCATGAGTCCTTTAAAAGTATGGGAAGATGCACCTTCCATCTACCACTGTCTCAGATTAGGAAATCTGAATTCTTACAACATCCTTATTTACAGAATCCCCACTGAAAAGCAGAGTCTTCCCACAAGTGAAACACCCTACCTCAGAGCCATAATATCAGATTTTATCATATTTCACCCTCCCGTGAAATTGATACTGATAAATGAACATGAAAGAGAATTGCCTGACAGACACACACGTTTAGACCTTTAATTCTCTCTGCCTGAAAGGTTTTCTCATAAAAACAACCATCACCTGTTAGGTGGTACATGCAGTGGATCTGGGGAGCCTCAGGACATTTTCCTAGCCAGAAATCTCTTTCAGGGCCTAATGAAGCATCCTGGGTAATTGAGTTCTATTGTAATTTTTCAGGTTTTTTTTTTTTTAACTTTAAAAATCCCTTGTGTGGGCCGGGCATGTTGGCTCGTGCCTGTAAGCTTCAGCCTATGAAGCAGCTGGGGCTAGGGATCACGGTTCGAGTCCCGCCTGGGGCCCATAGCGAGACCTAGTTCCAAAAAAATAGCTGGGCCTGGTGGCGCACGCCTGTAATTCCAGCTACCTGGGAAGCTGAGGCTGGGGATGGCTTGAGTCTGTGGTGCCCTGGGCAATGAGAGCCTGCAGTTCCACAGGCAAAAGCAGTGAGACCTAGTCTCAAAAAAAATTTTTTTAATTAATAAAAATAAAAATCCCTTGTGAAAAATGAAAAATTCCCCAAGGATCTTCTGACTTAAGTTATCATCTTAACTGCATTTGTTGGCACCTGGTCTCCAGGAGGGGATAATGGAGCACAGTGTACCTAGAATGTACCAGGAGAGATGAGAAAAACAAGGAAGATTGAGTGTGCAGGTCACATAACAGTGAATATCAGTGACAGAAGCTTAAAGCAGAAATTACAGAAATAAGCACAATTAAATTCTGATGACTGAGTTGTATTCCCTCTTAGAATTACACTGTTAGAACTCACTGAACTACATTCCCTGTACCACCTCAGGATCAGTCATTGACTGTCTCCAATTGCATTCCTGGTTACCCTTATAGAAAAGACAGAACATCTTGACTACTGTGCCTAAACTGTTTGCCTTCTGGACAAGCCATAGGCAGAGACAGGGGTGACACATTCTTTAAGATGTTATAGGTAATGTGTAATGTGAGTGGAGACCAGAATGGGGATATGGAGAATTATGAGTCATTACAAAGAAACAGTCCTTACAGATCAACCCAACCAGACTTTAAAAAGTGATAGATTGACAAGATGAAATTTCACAAATGAATGAATCTTTCCCCAAAGAACATTAAGAACTCCTATCTTGGCACAAATGACTACACTGACCCAGAAATAAGCTTCTGGATAATTCTGGAAAGAAGAGGAAGCTCATGATCAATGAAGCCCAGTTGGAGGGGGTTTCTGGGACTGTGACTGTTTCTTTACTGGGTGAGAGTCCCACAGAAGAGGCTGATTTGAAGACTATCTTAAGAAGTACAAGGAGGATGTGTCCATTTTTGTGTTCTTATGTTATGTTAAATTGCAATCAAAGATTTGATTAAAGAATCTGGCTTCAGAACAGAGGCTGCCAGAGGGAGTGGTGAGGTAGGGAGGCATGAGCCCCAATGACTAAGGTGGAGACTAGAGGTGTCCTGGTGGGCAGTGTGGTCACAGACATCATCTAAAGGGACGTAACCTTATACCCCCAACCAATACAATGTTGTCGAGTAACATACACTCAATCAAAAATAATACATTAAAAAAAAAAGGTTTAAGGAGAAAACAATTGCATGAAGAACAATCGCATGAAGAACAAGGCCGCTATCCTTACCCTCATGCATTAGGGGAGGCTTATGGGATGCCTTGGAGCAGGACTGTTACAGGGTAACCCCAAAGAGAAATGGGATGGCCTGGGTTTGACTCCTCATCCCTATGCTTAAAAAAAAAATCTCAGAAAAAAAAAACAATGGCAGCACACATAGGAAAGTTAAAGAAAGGTTGACTTACAAGGGAAATGAAGAGAAGGGCAGCACAGAGAATAAAAGAAACATAGATTAACTGGCTTATATATCTTACCAGTAAAGTCCTCTGAGCTGGGACGCAGAGAGCAAGCTGAAAGGAGGTAAACCCAATTCCCCCATTACAGGCCCACATTGTGTTCCATTTCCTATCAAGTGTGGCCGCGTAACTCCACCCTTAGTTCCCAGCAACCCCCCCTTCAGGAAGTCAAAAGTCTTGGCAGACTTGTTGCATGATGGGAGTAGTAGTCTTCTCTGTCTGTGATCTTTGGCTTGAAGGTGGAGTCTGTAAGATCTGAGGGGGTGGAATTCATTATAGCACATTATTCCCCCAACAAAAGGACATTGTGACATAAGTTGAACATAAGTTGAGCAAAAGGACATGGTGACTGGGTTCAGACACACAATCAAATGACTGGAAGCAGAACTGGGGAGAGCAGAAAGGAACTCTTTTCAGTGTTGGAGCAGGAGAGGATGGCAGTTCCTGGGAACCACAGAGTGAAACAGTGGCAAGAGAAAAGTGATTGGTTTCTAGGCACACTTTGAAGGACAGCCAAGTGGATAAGCATATTGCACATGCAAGAGCTCACACCAACTTCTCTGACCTTGGACCAGCTGGCAAGCATGAAGGACAGGAAAAACAGCACTGGCAACCCAGTGATGGTGGGTGAATAGGCTAATGTGATGGGGAGGTGGCCTCAGGTCCTTCAGCCAGCCCTTAAACTCCATCAGCTTCAAAACAAAGGACAAAGCACTTTCTCCCCAACAATTACTTCAAAACCAATAATACTGGATGATGATGGAACAAGACTCCACATGTGCTCCCTTAGTAGTACTGTCTTTGAAGATGGCATCTTCCCTGAGATTAGCACTTTAGACACTAAGAGGATTTTACAAAGGTTTCTGTACATGTGGTGTTGGGATGGAATGTTGAAGCAGAAAAAAAGGGCACACTAGAGGATTTAAAAAAAACAACAATGAAATCCAAATGAGGTCTTTAGTTAGGTTGACACTAATGCATTAATGTGGGCTTATCAGTGGTAAAGTGTTCTTTCATAATACTTGGGTATTTGAGCTTTGGGGTCTACAAGAACTCTCTGGACTACTGTAGCAAAATTTCCTTATGTATTTAATTTTCTAATCTTTCTATGATTTTAACCTTTGAGTTCAATAAGGAAAACTCAGCCATGTCCTTTGCTGCAGAAGTAGTATGTGTCTATTGCTACAAGATGTACTGTGACTAAAGTTGCCACTCATTTGTTCTCAGTCTAGTTTCTCTGATTTAGCTAGGCTTTATCTGTGTAGATCTTGAAGTGCATGGATTCTATCCTGTCATCTCCACTCCTCTAGAACAATCCAGTGAGCCATTTATTTCTGTAATTCTTTCAGTTCTAAAACTTTCCTTGGTTCAGAGAGATTAGCTATATTGAGATAAAAAATAATGATCTAGATGGAAGATAGGTTACTGAAAGATTGAAAAATAGCATAGAAGATACATCAATAGGCAAGTAAATGGAAGATAAATAGCCACATTGACAGGCAGAAAGGCAACCATTCTTTGCCAAAGTCTTCTGCTCTGTCATTTGTTTCTAGAGATTTTATGGCTATCCAAAGTATCTCTCTGCCCTTGCTTTTAACTTGGTGGTGGTTTGGATCACAGGGATGATGATTCAACCTGTGATGATGTGGGTCCTGGTGTTGGGGATCTTGCTTATTAAAGGTGGTATTTTCTTGGTTCTTGGAATGACAGATGGTGTATTTTCTTGCATTATGGACGTTTAATCCTTTACATTGGGGGTTTCTCGGTCCTATCAGAATCTCTAATTCATCAGGCAGTGTCCTGTGAAGGGCCTGGGATCCAAGGGCAGTTTCAATTCAGGGTCATCTTGGTCTGCATAATACACATAGCTTGCTGGGCTCTCAGCCTATCTGTGATGAAGGAACAGCTGACCCTTAGTCCAGCTCCAGAGAATCTGGGAAAACTGAGGTAAAGGGGCTGCAGTTGCTTTCTGAGAATTAGTTTTTCTTTTTCTTTTCTTTTTTCTTTTTTTTTTTTTTGAGACTAGGTATTGCTATTTTGCCCGTGGAACTGCAGGCTCTCGTTGCCCAGGGTACCACAGACTCAAGCAATCCCCAGGCTCAGCTTCCCAGGTAGCTGGGATGACAGGCACGCGCCACCATGACTAGATAATTTTTTGGAACTAGGTCTCCCTACAGGCCAAAGGCAGGACTCGAACCACGATCCCTAGCCCCAGCCGCTTCATAGGCTGAAGCTTGCAGGGAGCCACTGTGGTTGGCCAAGAATTAGTTTTTCAATGATACATGTGGTTTACCTACACAGATCATAAGTCCAGAGCCTCTCTTTGAATGACTCCCCACAACCCCCAGAAGAGTGTCATCCTCATCTATTGATGAGGACAGGTTAATTTTTCTCCTTACCCAAATAAGATACAGAAATTCTAGTAACATTGACATGGTGTATTCCAGATGAGAAGGTCTGACTCTCTCTCTCCAACCTTTCTAGCCTATACACAGGAACACAGAAATCATAAATAGACCTAATCTCACCACTTGGTGAAACATGGGTTCTCTTATAGCCTCCATCTGAGGGTCTGATGAACATCTCTATCTGTATGATTTCCCACCCATCTCTCCATACAGTTGTTTGTTCGTTCTTTTTTCTCCCCCTCTGTGAAGTGATACAAATGGATTTTCTAGTGCATGTTCAAAAGTGTCCTAAGAGAGTGTGCAATGAGGTATCAAGAAGGACAGGCCCTAGGTAGGAATGTGCAAAATTGGGTAGGCGCTGCTTCCAAGCTGGCCTGCTGAGTGGCCCTGAACAAGTTGCTACTTGCTGCTGAGCCTCAGCTTCATAGACATAACCCCAGGATACTCATCCCACATAGTTCTTTGCAGATGAGGATGATGAGTCCTCAACACGCCCTATGCACAAAATATAGTCAATATGTTAACAGACCAGTGTATGTTCTGATGCAGAAAAAATATCTAAATAATACCTATATCTTTATAGTCCCCTTTAGATGAAAAAAAACTTGAGGCTAAGACTGAAAACACCTCAGTGCCGGGCACCAAAAATTTGCTTTCATCCTTCCTGTTTTTTCCAGAAATTGGAGGCCATATCCCTGGCAACCTGAATCTTCTGCAGGGCCCAGGGCCCAGGAAGAGAAAGACTTGTTATGCCCTGCAACCGGCAGGAGGCGCAATAGGACTACAGGAAAGATAGTAACCTGGTGGTTTTCTCAGTCTTGCACAGCTGGCTGCCCTGTGCAGAGGAAGGTCAGGCTGTAGCATAGGAAGAGAGTCTCCTGGAAAAGCCAGAAATTGGGTGAGTCCTCCACTGACCTCCTTCTGTATCCATCACAATGTATTCGGTGCTTCAGGTATGATAACCGACCAGCTTAATAACCTGGTCAGCCCGTGAGGCTGTTTCATGGGCTAGAAAGCAAAGATTCAGAGTTTCAGGGCAAATACAGTGGGAATTGAGCCTGAGTGTGGCCGGGCCCTGCATGGGCCTGGGCCTGCCCTGTCCTTTCCTCAGTTCTCTTGCATCAGGTATGCCTGGGACCTGGACCTTCAGCTTGTCCCTCAATCCAAAGTTATACACTGTGCAAGGGTATGTGAGTATATGATATATCCATTGTGTGTGAAGTATATGTGCTGTCTGTGTGTGCATGTGTGTGTGTGTGGGAAGGGTGTTATCTCTTGTGTGTGCATGATGTGTATTATCTCTGGGTATAAGTATGTAATGTGTATTAACTGCATGTGTGATGTGTTTTATTTCTCTGAGTGTGCTATTCTGGGTTTGAATACCTCTGTAGTAATGAGTCTGCTATATATGCATGGGTGTGTATATGTGTGAGGATAAATGTGGGTCTACCTCAACATTGTAAGTCTGGTGTCTTCCTACTCAGTAGAACTCAGACCAAGGTCCCTCATAGAAGGATTCACGAGTTCTTCTGAGCTATGCTGAGTACCAGTGTCTCAGACAGGGTGTCATGACTCTTGATGTTCTGCAGAATTTTTTCTGAAATTCTAAGTATTAAAATGATCCAAGAAAATTATATATTCTTCCTCATATTTGCTGCAATATTTTAAGAGAGGATTTAAATTGCTTGTAAAGTAAGTATCCAACAAGATTTTACAATGTTTCTGCTTACGGAGTTGGAAGCAGAATCAAAAGACAAAGGATCATTTTGTTTGTTTCAAGTCTCTAGGAAGGACATTCTCAAGATTGACACTCTTTTTATGGAAGTATGATGTTGACATTTTTCTTTCCTTCTGAATCACTGTGAGCAGTGTAATGATGCATAAACTAGAGACTAGTTCTTTTGAGTTGTGATGTCAGAATAGAAATGTTGCCTTTTTTCAGAAAAGGGGGCATATATTAACATACATAATATCCCATATACTGTTGTAAAAACAGTGAAAGACAGACTGTAAAATATAGCACTCTAATTATATAGAGAAGTGTAATGTTAAAAATATTTCCTTTCTGAAAGTACTATGATGCTTTCTGCACAGCTGTTTTGCAATAACTGAAGACAAATGTTAATTGTCCAGAAGTCAGTACACAGTAGCATTTCACAATGTACTCTGCTGACAGAATTTTGAGAAGCAAAAGATTTTTTGAAAGAATTTTAAGAAGCAGAAATTCCTTATTGTAAGGAAAATGGGTTAAAATAAAGCTTGTTTTTTACCTCACACAAAGTAGTAAATAACAGGTGGGCCTTGCATTTGCAACACTGTATCTATTGTGACTAAGGCACTTCACAGTGTGTGTGGGGAGGGGGCTAGGAGGAAAGCAGTATATGCTGCTCACCCTTTCTCAGAGGAAGAGGCCCCATTTTATGCATGTCTGCCTATGTGTATGATGTTCCTTGTCTCAGAATGAAAGTTACGCTGAATATAAAATAAAGGTTCTGAGAGTCTTCATCCATTTGCCTGAATTAAAAATGATACCGCCTGGCCTGGCATGGTTGTGCAACATTCATTTACCATAAAAACTCTATGTGGAAATGTATAGTGAAAACACTTTTAGAATAGTGGCAAGTATAACACTAAGTGATGTTTTCTTTCTAAAAGTTCTTCTATCATTTAATAAAATCTAAACCAAAGTGTCTTTATTCAGAGTTGTGTGACATCTGAGGACAAATCTTAACTTTCTCAGACTACTTAGTACACAATAAGATTTCATAAGGCAGACTCACAACTTGGACAAATAGGCTGGAATCATCCTCTCCCTTGAAACAACTACAAAAATAAGATTATGAGCTCTTAGCATTACTCCAGTTCCTATTGAAGCTGGGAACACAGCATTGGTAGCATTAACATTTATGTGCTGCTACCATTAGCTGTGCCAGAAAACCAGAGGTAAAAGATGACTAAACAGGATATGGGTACTTCCTTCTTTTATTTTGTTGCAAATCCTAGGTGGGGAAGAGAAAATGAAGCACCAAGAGGATGTGTGAGGGGAAATTGGTTGGAGACTCTGGTTTTCAGGAGAAAAAACAGGAGATAAAAAGAAACAAGCAGAGACTGGGGGGAGAGAAGAGACACAAAAATGGTGGGCAGTTAAAGAGTAGTCCAAGTGACCCGGCTAGGCAGAAGCCCCTTGGAAGAGTGAGCTGGTGATGGCAAGCAGCCATTGTGGGAGGGTGGCTGGCAGAAGAATAACCAGTGTGGAGAGCGTGGCGCTGCAGCAAGGTGGCATGGGATGCGGGTACCTGGGATTTGGAAAGCTGACTTTTGCATCAGTATTTATTTAAGAAGTTTGAAGCGTCTGAAGCAGCTCAGAATGCTGTAGAAGAATAAGCAAAGAGAAGACACTGGAGAAAGACTGGACTTTGCAGAGTGTTTGCCTTAGGTTTGGAGGGGCAAAGGGGCACCATCACGAATATGTGTCTTTGGGACCTTTGGGACTAAAAATGGTGACTGAGGTAAGATAACTGACCACTTATGGCATTGAGTACTTTTTGTTTGACTTTTCCAAGTTATTTTTTCTTTTGTTTGTTTGTTTGTTTGTTTGTTTTGAGACTAGGTCTTGCTATTTTTGCCCGTGGAACGGCAGGCTCTCGTTGCCCGGGGTACCACGGACTCAAGCCATTCCCAGCCTCAGCTTCCCAGGTAGCTGGGATGACAGGCACACACCACTACGCCCTGCTGTTTTTTTGGAACTAGGTCTCGCTATGGGCCCCAGGCGGGACTTGAACCGCGTTCCCTAGCCCCGGCCGCTTCATAGGGTGAAGCTTACAAGCACGAGCCACCGTGCCCGGCCTTATTTTTTCTTGTTAATAAAACCCTGTTGTCATAATGTATTTGACTGGTAACTGTTATGCAGGGGTGGTACGAACCTGAAATAATCTGGGCATCAAAAGCTGGATTTTACTTTTAATTTATATTTTGAAGAGACTAGGTCTCACTATATTACCCAGGGTTGTCTCGAACCCATGAACTCAAGTGATCCCCAGGCTCAGCCTCCCAAGTAACTGGAATTACAGGTGTTGAAGGAGAGCCTGAAAAATAGAAATGTCTGTTTCCTGTGACCCTTTTAACCATAGTGCTGTTCTGCTTCTGTAACCAGCTTGCTGCCAGGGCCCCATGAGGAAGTGCTGTGATGTGCATCAAGTGTGAGGAAGTGCTGTACTGTGCAGACAAACAAGTGTGAGGTAGTGCTGTGCAGAAAGACAAGTCCTTGCAAAAATCCTGTCCCTTTTTAAAACCCGCAGATGTGCCAAGATAACCTCCCAGTTCCTGTAACCTCACCCTTGGCAACAGTATATAAACGGGGCTTCTGCTTATTTTGGGGCTGCTCCAGGTGACTGGGACCCTTGGCCCGGTCTGCTGAGTAGCCCCAGCTAGCTGGAAATAAAACTGCTCCTTGCTTTTGCATAATCATTGTTGTCTGAGTCTCTCTCGCGCGCTCAAAATATCCCGTTCCCCTAACAGTGTGCACCACCATACCCAGTCAGAAGCTGCATTTTAAAGTGCCATTTTTTTCCTTTTGGCTTGTTGATTGGAGACTTTTGTCCCATTTTGACCTGATATCACTATGAACCAGCTATATAAACCTACAACTTTTCCAGGGAGTTCAAGAACTAGGGTTGGTGGCCACTAGAGGGAAAAGAACAGGAAAGAGGTGAGGGGGAGCCTGTCTGGGCTGAGAGTTGACTTCGCAAGCTTTGTCAAGGGAAACACAGGACACTGCAGAGTTCCATGGAGGAATTTTCTTAATGAACGTGAGCCCAGCCAATGGCAGTGGGAATTTTTGGCAAATTCTGACCCAGAAAATTGGGAATCTTTCACTTGTATGGCAACGGGCCACTGAAATCTCCCTCTAGTCCCTTGAAGAGTTAAAGAAAAGTCAGATGGAGCCAGGGGAAATCACAAATCTTCCAAGGCACAGATACATCCCAGTGCTGCAGAAGCAAAGGCTGGGGCAAGGGTGTATCAGTGACAGCCATTGTGTCTGTGCATGTCCACTACACACAGTGCCTCCTCTGAGCCAAGTACAAACTATTCTGGAGTGAATGTGGTGGTCCTGACATTGCTATTCCCATTGGGAGGCCCAAGTTTTGTAGACCATGACTCTTGGAAGAAAGTAACAACAGAGAGGTACAGAGGAAATTGGAGACAACCTAAGGACAGATACAGCTTATGTGGGACAAAACAAGAGAGAGAGATTATGATTATCACTCCTCAAACTGATATTGAGTATTAAAGCTCAGACCACCCTCCTACCTCCATCACATGTCAAGGTAAATTAAGAGTACAAACAAAGGTAAACCTCTAGGTTCCCAATCATATATACATGTATAAACAAATTTTAAAAAAGCATAAAGTTTTACAAATAAAGCATAACAAGCTGGGCACGGTGGCTCGTGCCTGTTAAGCTTCAGCCTATGAAGCCACTGGGGCTAGGGATCGCGGTTTGACTCCTGCTAGGGGTACATACCAAGACCTAGTCCCCCCAAAAAATAGCTGGGTGACTGTAATCCCAGCTACCTGGGAAGCTGAGCCTGGGGATTGCTTGAGTCTGTGGTACCCTGGGAAAAGTGAGCCTGCAATTCCACAGGTAAAAATAGCGAGAAATAGTCTAAAAAAAAACAGACAAACAAAAAATACTAATAAAGTAAAACATATGCCAAGTAAGCAAGGAGCATCTTAACACAAAGATGTAAAAACACAATGAAAGAGAAGTCCAGTATAAAGGAGATAATTATATGCCCTCCCCCATAGGATTACAAAATAATAATTGAGAATTTCCCAAATATATACAATGAATTAAATATGAAAGTCCAGTAAACAGATAAAATATCTAATTTCCTAAATGCAAAAAGATTTACATCCAGGCACATATTTATCAAACTATCAAAAATCTTAGACACAGAAAAGTTGCTAGAAACGAGGGAAACAATCATTTGTAAGGACTCCAAAAGTAGGATTTCCTCAGATTTCGGCCAAAACACTCTTTAGGCAAGAAGAAAGTGGAAGGAATTCTAAAAGACAGTAATTATCAGTGAAGAATTTTCTAATCAATTAAATATGAAGGTATAATTAAGATTTTTTCACATAAACACAAGCTAGTAATGTCTGTCACCATCAGACTGCCTTTTCAAGTAATATTGAAAGGAGTTCTGCAAGAAAAGAAAAATTGAAATACAAATCTCTTAACAAATGGCAAAAACGACACCAATCCCAAGAGTGAGAATACTATAAATTAACACTAAACACTAAGGGAGAGGAAGACATATGTAGACTTGGTGTAGCCAAATGTAAGAGAGCAAACAGCAGCTCATAATGTGCCTGAAATGTAAGATTTCAAGTAAAACACCCAAAATTCAGAACAAACTATCATAGATGAAGAAGCAAAGAAATTGATAAAACTACTCAGGAAAACACTCAGATTAGTGGAGAGAAAGAAAGAGGAAAAAAAAACAGAAAAATGAAACTATTCATATTCAAAATCAAAACTAAAATGTTGAAAATAATCAGTTCATATCAATAACTCAAATGTGAATGGTCTGAATTAATCAATATAGAGACAGAATAACAATTCATGTGAAAATAATTTTAGTCATTAATACTTTGTTTACAAGAGACTCATTTATTTGGAGCTAAAAGATAAAACTGAAAATAACTCACTGGAGTAACGTTATACAGGTTAGTAATTTAGAGAGTAAATCAGGAACAACTACTCTCCTATGTGATAAGCTAGACTTTCAACTAATAAAGGTAATCAGAGAAAAAGCTGGCTACTGTATAATGATCAAGGTAATGACACCAAAAATGGATAATTCTTGTTAGTACGTAAACATAGGAGCACCTAGTTATATAAAACAACTATATCAACAAAAATACAACATATTACTCAACACAAAGGGATGAATCACCCAAGCAAAAAATTAAAGTAAAAATAAACTTGGCCCATGTTTTTGCTGGGCCACCCATCTCCCTGGAAGCTCTGCCCATCCATGCAGCCCACTCTGGACTGAGGAGGACTCCTGGATGTGAAGGCAAACAGGGCGGGGGGAGGGGGAGAGGGGGGATTTAAGGGAGTCAGAGGGGTCAGGAGGAGTCACCCCCTCTGGTCTCTAAATCTGGTCAGTCTTAACCAGAAACAGCTAAATCACTCAGCAGCAGATACACATGAAATGGAGATGAGGATAAAGAACTCAAGTCCAGAAGAAATGAACATTTCAGACCCATGAGACACAGGACTTTGAGACCAACTATAGAGATGCAGTATTTCAGAAATACAACCACCAACGTCTCCACAGGTGAGGACAAAATTTCTGTTTCAGAGATGCCTTCAGTACAAGCATGGCACCCTCCCATTCCACGTAGAGAGGAAAGTAACAGAGATGCCCAGCGCCCCCAAAACAAACCGGACTAACCATCCGCCAGTGCCTACCCTAACTAAGAAACTTTTTATACGAATATGGTCAGGGAGAAACGCTCCCAATGCCAGGACCAGAATCACAAAGGAAAGAAGCAAAATGTGACAGAAACTGGGTCGGAGCAGAAGACGAAGAAGGAGGCACTGAAAGGATCCAAACATGCATGAACTGGCTGCTCACAACAAAGATACATTTAGAAAACTAAGCACAAGCCACTGTGGCCCAGAAAAACGCATATACATCTGGCAAAACGGCATTGGTCCAGGAAAGAAAAAGAAGAATCTAAGGGACTAAAAATTGACCAATTGGCAGTGAAAGAAGAGATGGCGTGACCAGAGGGGAGGACCAGAGGAAGAGAAGGAGGGGAGAAAACCCAAATGGGAAGGGGAAAATAAGAAATGCAAACAAATCTTATAAAATAAAAAAAAAGAAAAATCTTATTAAAACATGTCTAACATATTGAAAATCCAGTGGTGAGTTGATGCTGAAAATGAGTCACCACAAAGGGGTACCTGTACTCAACTTTCTGAACTGCTGTGGAGTTTCTGCTCCAGGAAGAAAATCAGTCACTGCTGAATAGCATAGGACTGCTCAGCATGGAAACAGTTCCTCCCCCAGCCACCCACTACCTCCATGTATATCCCATGATTGAGGGGGGAGTCTGTGCTATTTTCCAAGGACATTCTTTTCAATGTCTTGTTTCTTTTTGCTAATATGACATTAGTTTACAATGCTTTTTGTTTCAAGTGTACATTTTTTCACCCCTGTAACTCTCTATATCACTCTTTGACCACCACTATATCTTTATCAACTACCAGCAAAAAAATTGATCCCCTGCATCACCTCACTCTTGACATCCTCCCACTCATGTAAACACACTTCTGTTGTCAGAGGCTAAGAGTTTGCTTGTTACTTTAACTTTTTAAAATTTTATACAAATGATTGAAATCATGGCGTTTTTGTCTTTTCATCCCCAACTTATTTTTCTTTGCCTAACCCCCTCAAGATCCATCTATGTTGTTTCAAATACAAAGACATATTTTTATGGCTGAGTGGAATTTCATTGTATTTTATAACATCTTTTCCATCCTTCAGTAATCAAACATACGAGTTTTTTCATAGTGCAGCAGTACATCTTTGAAAATCACTGTTTCTATATGGATAAAACACTTTTAAGATTTACACTTCATAAAATTTTTTCAGGACACATCTACAAATGCTAAGCAAATGAAGGAAAATATAAACAGCTGGGACTACATCAAACTCAAAAGGTTCTGTACATCAAAAGAGACAGTAAGCAAGAAAAAAATCCAACTTTATGAAAAAAAATTCTACCTCCATATAAATGATAAGGTTCTGATAACAAAGACCCACAAGGAACTCACTAGGCTTAACAAAAACAAAGGAAAAAGCCAAGTCAAAAAATGGGGTAAAGAGAGAAAAAAAACACTTCTCAAAAGAAGAAATACAAAAAATGAATAGGCATATGAAAAATCCTCAACATCACTAATAATCAAGGGAAATGCAAATCTAAGCTACAATGAAATACCATTTTACACCAGTAAGAATAGTCCACCCAAAAAAAAAGGGGGGGGCAGCCTGGATGTAGAAAGTAACACTCTTACACTGCTGGTGGGGATACAGACTGGTCCAGCCACTATGGAGAGCTGTGTGTAGGACCCTTAAGCTACTGAAAATTGAACTCCCATTTGATCCAGGATTCCCACTTCTAGGAATCTATCTACTCAAAGGTGACAAAAACTCTGATTCATAAAGATACCTATAGCCACGTTTATTACAGTAACAAGAATATGAAAATGACCCAAATGCCCCAAAACAGATGAATGGTACAGAAAGCTATAGTATATGTACACAATGGAATATTATTCAGCAATCAAAAAAGACAACCTTGTCATTTGCAGCAACATGGATGGTGATAGATGAAATCATGTTATTAGAAATAAGCCAGAAAGAAAAAGAAATATTGTATGGTCTCATTTATATGAGGGTTAAAGGAAAAACACACAAGAAAAGTTTAAAACTAACTTTCAGCAGAATTTAAGCATAGGGCATGAGAGGGAGGAATTGGAGGTGAACACACACAAAAGATTAAGATGGTAGTTCACTGGTTATAAGGTGGAAGGTGGTAGGAGAACCCTGGGGTAGATAATGAGGTAAGAAAAAGAAGAAATGTAGCCACAAAATATAAAAAATAAAATAATAATAATAATAATAATAAACAATAAAAATATCAGTGTTTCTATATTCCTGAAGCTGTGACCCCAAAATGGGCTGTGTTAAAATTTAGGCAGTACTGCCATTAGCTGTTTCTGAAAAAAACACGTAAACAGGATAAGGATACTCCCTTCTTTTACTTTGTTGCAAATCCTGGGTGGGGAAGAGAAAATGAAGTAGCAAGAGGGTGTGTAAAGTGAAATGGGAGCTCTGGTTTTCTGGAAGGGAGAGAGAAGATAAAAAGAAAAGATTAGTGACTGGGAGACAGACTTTTGGGAAGGGAGAGAAGTAAGAATGGAGGGCTTTTAAAGAGTAGCCTGAGTGACTAGGTTGGGCAGAAGACCCCTCAAAGAGTAAGCTGGTGGAAACAAGGAGCCATGGTAGGGTGACTTACAACAAGAATAGCCAGTGTGGAGAGCGTGGTGCTGCATCAAGGTGGCATGTAAAGATGGTACCTGGAGCAGCCAGGGATTTGGAAAGCTGATTTTTGCATCAGCAATTGTTGAAGAAGTTTGAACAGCCTTGGAAAAGTGGAGCAGCTTGGAACACTAGAGAGAGAAGAAGCAAAGAGAAGATGCTGGAGAAAGACTGGACTTTGCAGATTACCTGCCTAAAGTTTGGAGGGGCAAAGGGGCACCATCATGAACATGTGCTTTGGGGGCCTGTGGGATGAAAACTGGTGACTGGGGGCCATTTGTGGCATTAAGAACTTTTTTGGGGGACAGCAGAAGCTCATTTTAAAAGTGCTGCTTTTTTTCCTTTCACATGTTGGTTGGAGGCTTCTGCCTGATTTTGACCGAACTTCACTCCTATAATAGCTCCTTTCTTATTCTTTATTGTCAAGACTGTTTTTGCTATCCAAGGAATTTTGTGATTTCATACTGATTTTAGGATATTTCCTTGCATTACTATTGAGAATTTTGGGATCGTAATAAAGATTGTATTGAATCCATAAATTGCTTTGGGCAAAATGGTAATTTTAAGTAAAGATTAAAGACTTCTATTTAATGGCAAAATGGAAAGAGTTTGCAGGAATTTTATGTAGTAAAGAAACTCAGAGTCTCATAACTGGTAATTGAATATGGTATTAGGGAATATCCAGAAATATCCAGAAAAATACAGAAATATTTTTCCCCCAAATAGAATCCATCACTGATAAGTGCTAAGAACAAATCTGAGCTGTGACACATCAGTGGCTGATACATTATATCACATACAAGCACCCATTCATGAAAGGCCTCATATGATTCCAAGTATGCAGAAAAGCCAGAATAGGGAAATGTATACTGAAATTAATGAGAGGTTGTCTAGGGCTGGGGAGTTATGGTTAAGGTGGGTGTTACTGCTTACAGGCACAGGCATTTCTTTTAGTGTGATGAAATGATCTAAAACTTTAATAGCTACATCATTTTTTGAATATATTGAAACCATTGAAGTGTATTCTTCCAAGTTGATGCATACTATGGTACATGAATTACGTCTCAGAATTCTTTTTTAAACCAGACAAAAATTAACAGCCTTTAAAGTTTTACATGATCTTTGTTCCAGGGTGACAATTATTATGCAATTGCTACAACCCCAAACTAAAGTACTACAAAGGAACTGGCTTCAAAGATTCCCAGGTGGACTGGAACATAGTTTGGAATGAAAAGATTAAGGATGCTGATAATAAGGAGTGCAGATTTGCTTCCAAATCTGCATATGGAACTGCGTACACACATGGAATGCATTTATTTTCTAAGACAAAGAACATATGTAGCTCAGAGTACCTTTACATCTTAGAATTGATAAGGTTTATGAGTGGGAAGGTTGAAACATCTTAGTTTGGTATGGTAAAAAGAGGTGACCACCAGGTTCAGTGATAATACCTGAACTATTACTTGCCACACCTAGGCCTGAGAAGGTTGCAATGAATAGGTCTACCTAAAGCCCCCCTTTCCCAACCAGTGTCTAAATAAGTTTGACTAGAACAGAAATCAGTTCCATTGGTTAGACAAAGTCTCTGGATTCTTCTTCTTCACTACTTTCTGGATGCCCTGACTAGTTCACAGAAGCCATGATAAATGTCTTCCATATTGATTAAATCCTGACTGCAATTTCAAGATCTGACTTCTGCTTTCTCACCACTTCCCTTCCAGGGCATCAGAACTGGTGAAAACTGTAGATGTTGCCATTTCCTAAAATCTGCAAAATTTAGTGTGAAGCTTTCTTTCCTAAGAAACCTTTGAACATATCATCCCTTGACTCTTGTGCACCTATCATACATGTCTCATTGTCATGTTTTTTAACTCCTGTCACCTCACAATCCTTACAGCTTCAAGTTTCCCTTATACAGCTTCATTCTCTGAAGCTCAAATTCATAAGGAGTTCCATAACAATCTGATTCCTTGACTCTTCACTTCCCTCATGGGCATTTCAATGTGGGAAACAGGCCAGAAAGGAATGGCTAGCTCAGAAATACCTTCGCAACTTTGGGCCTTGAAGTCAGAATGACTAGGCACTGGGGAGCCAGAGCCCAGAAAACAACACTGTTAAAACAGAGTGTTTCCTTTGCATGTAAAGATAAATGAAACTTGGGGAGGGGTGATCTATTAGAAAATTAATTCAGTCTTCCCCCTTCACCTTCTCTGCACTAAGTCCAAGTAGATGTTACAGCAATCTCCTTAGCAAACAGCACAAATAGCTCCTGGCAGGAGGCAAGGTAGGCTACCATGCCCTGTGCTTGGTGGAACATATTGCATCATCACTCCACATTCTGCAGACAACACTGTTGAAGATAGCAGAGGCTAACAAATTGACAGTTATACCCAACCCCTTCAAACATTCTGAATGGTGCTTTATAGCTTCACTTTTTTTTACTTTAAAAATTTTAATATTTATATTTTGATATTGCCTCAACTAGTCAGAGATGACTGCAGAAAAGTAAATCCCCAATCTTTAGCTGTCACTCTGAGACACTCAGACCAATGATAGAGTGATAGCAGTCACAGCTCTTATTATTGATTCAGGACATCAGAATTGGTGAAAACTCTAGACATTTCTAAACAACATGACTGGTAAGCTCTTCAGGGGTTACCACAGCTATAATCACCATGTTTGATGGCTTAATTCTTGTTTCAACAGTAAAGATAATGAAACTCATATGACTAAACATTTCAACTTAGAACAAAATTACTAGAAACATCAGTTGATAGGAAAAATATCTGTCAACAAAAGAAAGATATAAGAACTCAGCCATCACTAATAAAAGCTGCCACAGGAAGAAGAAATGTGACTCAACATAAGAGGTGTCCTGACAAAAAGAAAAATACGTAACATATTTAAGTTGGTACTTGATTTAAAAAGAAAACAAAAACACATTCAAACTCAAATTCTAGATAAGTACCACATGGAAAATAGAAAAGATTTAATTCCTGAAAACTTATTTGAAGGAAAAACAAATACTATATTTCTTTTGAATATCCCTCTTAGAAATAGATGAATGTATCAAACAAAAGTAAGTAATAAAAAGTATTTTATTACTGCAACATGGTATTGTTGTAAATACAGCTCACAGGCAAATAGAAAAATCCCAGTAAGCAATGTCTTATTGTTAGAGTAATGATGCTGTAAAAGCAGTTCTTCTTGATGGCATGATTGCATAATTGTCAGCTGAATTCTTATGAATCGATTTCAAACATATGCACATCAGCAAGTGAGAGTTTGATTTTTCCTTATTTGAAACTTTGTATGAACAGGAAGCAAAGACCACAAAAGTAAAGACTGGAAATAATTGTCTCATTCAAGTATATACATATAAAAGCCCTTTATTAATTGAAATGATACTTTGGAATCTACTATAATAGTAAACCAAGAAAATAACCCACTCCTAGACAGGTTTTACTGTGCCCAAAAGGGAAAAGTGGTGAATGATTGCATCTTTATGTGGACTTTCTATTGACTAAAATACAAACAAATAATAAAAATAGCAAAGTAAAAACAAAACTATAATACAAAGAGGAAAAATCATTCTCTTCTCACCTAAAGCTTTTCACCTAAAACTCACTTCAAAAGAAAATCACTGTATATATTTTCTTATACACAGCAGTTGAATAAAGTAAAATATCGGTACATTTTAATATTTCAAGAGCTCAACATGAGAAAATATTAGACACCACAAAGGGAAATTAATAAAGTGTAATGTTACATATCATCAGCATTATCTTCTCTGCTTTTCATAGTGTTTTTGAGTTTGTCCTTTTTGACCCATCACTTTCTCTGCTGTGCTTGTGAGACTGTCTGCAATTAGTGCTCTTGCCAGTCTCTCTCTTGCCATCTTCACTTTCCTTTCCTGTGCCCTGATGTCTTCTTCAGTTACCAGAGGTTGCCTGTAGAGAAGTTGTGGGGTGCCCAGACTAGGTCCTGAAATCACCCCTCCTAAACCTGAAGAAGGGGCAGGAGTGGGCATGGGGCTGGAGTGCAGACTGTTAGCAAGAACATCTGGCAGGGATTTACCTCTGCAGGTAGGCAAAAGTTGTTGGAAGATTTTGAAAAGATCTAAAGTACTTAATTCTTCCCCTGTGCTGCTGAAGACCTGCAATCCTTGTAATCGCCTCTGCCAACAGAACTGTTGGGGTTTCTCCAAGGTTTCTTCCCAGTGATGGTATCTGACCTCGTTGTCAGGATGGGATGTGATTCTAGTAACTGGTCTCTTGCATATATAACAGGACATCCTCAAAGGGATGGAGATGCTTACACCAGACTTGGTTTTCAAATGTCTACCACAATCATGAGTTGTCTTCTGTGAAGTCTTGACCATCCTTCTTTTTCTTTAACCTAGCAAAATATATTGTGAAATTGGATAAACAAGGAATGCAACCCGAATTCTTAGGACAAATATATAAACTGTCTGGTGATTATACCCTTCCATCCCTCTAGGAGTATAGCTATACGTCATCATGGGGATTTGGATTAGGAACATTAAAGCTCAAGAACAAAACTCATGCTCTATCCCAGAAGATCTCTCCTGCCTATCCTATAAATTCCTCTCATTTATATCTATGCTTTTATTTCCTTTTTGTCTTTATCACTGTCATTTGCACAAATCCTGTTACTCCCTCTTGTGATACACTGTTCCCAGTTTTTTTTTAAATAAACTTCAATTCCTCAATTCTACTCTTTAATTTGACTCATATTTAATTAATTTATTGATTACTTGCATAACTCCTTTAGGGTCTGAGTCAACAGTGAAGTTATCACCTCTCCACTGTCTCTTATCTCAGACATTTCTGTTTACTCAAGTGGCTGTACCTAAACATACATAATTCAGAAAACATGTTGATATACAACACGTTTCTGATTTTCAATATTGTTTTATTCAAATACTCACATGATAGACACCTATTCTCAAGATCAGACATTGTGCCAAATCACCATTGGTTCATTTTCATTCTTTCCCGCCTATGCCTATCAATACTGGATTCCATGCATTATGATGTCAACAGTTCCCTTGGAACAACATGCAATTCAACTCCACTCATTAGATATGCTTTGTGAAACTTCAAATCCAAGGGTTCAGTGAGTCACTGTGGCCTTACAGTAACTGCTGAGGAACAAGCACACAGCATCTGCATCAACTAGAAACTTATAATATCTACCACTGAACTTCTTTTTATGTGCTAGTATATTTATTCTTTGATTTTCCATCTTTTGCTCTTTCCTTAATTATGTGATATTTCACAGAGAAATTGCTAACCACTAGATAAAAGTTTTACATATGTAGTTGTCAAATTTGCTAATATGTCTAGCATTTATTGTTTCCAAATTTTATTTTTAAAGAGATTCATTTTATCCTTCTGTGGTGATTTGAACCAAATTCTTCTTAGCAACTAATTCCACACCCCAATGTTTCTGTAGAGCTTCTATTTCTCTTTCCTGCAGAATCTTTCCTTCAGTACTTTCACATCTTTTACTTACACAGATATAACCTACCTAATCTCCCTGAGGCATTCCTCATCTGCTATTCTTTCTACACCTTTTATTTAATTGTGAAGCACTGACAAAAGGGCATTCATCTTAGATGTTTCTGTGGCCTCACCAACACCACCTCACTCTAACCCACACTCCATCTGCTTTAACCTTCTGTGGTGTTTCCTTTGGGAAGGTCACAATGACAAGTTTCTTAATAGGACAACAAGTGCTGTTTCTTATATACCCAACTTGTCAAACAATGATGCTGATGTTAAATTAAAAAACCTTTAAGTAAAAAAAAAAAATTAAATATATTTCAAACAACTTAAATATGTGAAACTTACTTTACAGTTGTGACTCATAAAATGCAAACACAGAGTGGATATATCTAATAAAACTCAGTTTGCATATTGAGACTGTTTTAAATAGAAAGTAAAAATTAATCTGGAATTAAGTACCAAAAAGAAAAACTAAGTTATTGTACTAATTTTACCTAGAGTGAAAGTTTAACAGTGTAATATAAGAAGAGGAGGTTGTATGTTCTCTACTCATGCTAGTGAAGGATGGAAAAGAAAATAAGGGGAAGAAAAAATAGTTGTGGAAGAGGAGTTGAGGGGGAGAAGACCTAGAAGAGGCATGTGAAGTAGAGACATGTGAGGCAAATGTGATAACCACTACACTACAGAAACTGACAAGCAGAGAGACTTGTGAAGAAGAAGCCACACTTTCTCCTCAGCCATGGACTACACCAGGAACTTGGGGGACATGGTAGTAGGAACTTGAAAGAGAGGCCAGTAAGAGATCCATGGCAGACTTTATCTTGTGGTTTGATTTTGCTCTTTACAGACTTGACTGACCCCTTCTGTCACTTTTCTATGATTTCCTTCTAGATAGAACCTCAGATTTGTGACAAGTTTTGAGATCTCAGTGACCCTATTTCGGGTTAAACCATAAGGAGGTAGGTAATTTCAGGTGGTTCATTTGGAAATTCTATTCTTTCTTTTCTCCTTATTGCATACTAATTCTATTAAAGTTCTTGTCTATTAGCATTCTTGTACATTAAGAGTATGTTTTGTCTTTATGTAGAAGATGGCAGAACCTATCTATGGACAAGTATGGGTCACGGGGTGCCCCTCAGTCTAACTACTAACAAAGGCACAAATAATAGTCTAAATATACAATTAAATAGATTTCACCTATTCTTTTAGCTTTTATAATATGCCTTCTAAAGATACATTAAATTACATAATACAGAGTACTTGATGTTGCTTGGATGGTGCTCTTCAAGTCATCAGTAAAAATAAAGCCCACAGTATAAATTCTCTCTCTTGTTTTTGCTCTCTCTCTCTCTCTCACATACACACACACTAAATGAAGTAAATCACAATAAATGAAATGATCATCTATAAACATGAATTCTATTAATATCATCATTATTACTATATCACTAATGGATTAGTGAGTCATACAGGAATCATAACATTTAATTCATTTAGGTACATTAGGATGACTCTAATTTTATTACCAACATATGATTTTATTACAAACATATGTATGGTATGCTAGGATCTCAGAAAAATGTTGCCTTCTGAATTACTTAGCCACTAAGGACGACCAGCAGCAGTTGCTTACACATCTCTAGCTCTGCCCTTCTGATAATACCTGGAGGATTTTCCCATGATAACACTGTGTCAGTCTTCTTCTAGGAACCTGTCAGAGGTCAGGGAAACATTTTCTTCAAACCTCATGTTCTATGTGTTTCCAATTCTGGGGTGAAATTTTTCCTTAGGGTGAAAGTAAAGTCTTTCAAACTACAAGAATTAGGAAGTGAAATGGTGTTTGCTTATAGAGAAAAGAGAACATTAAGTTTGCTGGGTTTCAGGTTTCAAGAAGTGCCAATGATTCCTGAGAACAATTAAAGAACACAAAGCAAGGCTGATATGTATATTTGATATTATTCTATCTGCAAATGCCTATAATATGTTGTGTGTGGGTGACACTTGTAATGCATTCATTCATTTAATTATGGTTTGTTAGAGAATGCTTTCTACCTACAGCCAGATCCTAGTACCAACTTAAGGAGCTTATACACAGTGTCAGATTAATTTCCAAATGCCATTTATCTATATTATATATAATATATTAGCACTTTTGATCTGGAAAGTGACCCATTTTTCAAACATTAGCTCCTGTAATTTTCCACGTAACTTACAAAGTAGGCATGCTATTGATTACTATCAGCTGGCAGTTGAAGAACTGAGTCAGGCATGGGTATCTGCCCAAATATCTAGTAACTGGAATTTGAACATTGGCTTTTGGGATCCATGATCTATGCTCTGATATGAATATTTATTCTCATTTTTGGATGCATTTGGTCATGCCAAAAAAGAATTTTAAAAATTACCTTTTCTTTTCCTATAAAATAACTTTGAAACACTAACAGGCACTATATTGAATTTATAGATGATTTTAGATAGTACAGCTATCATAATAATATGAATTCTTCCCATCCATGGATACAAATATCTTTCCATTTCCTTTTATCTTCTATTTCATCAAAATCTAGTACTTTTTAGGGTACAGGTTAAATTTTGGGAAACATTTCATAAGATAGATCCTTGGTAGAATTTATTACTAAATATTGCAATGGTTTTGATGATACTGTGAATGAGACTTTCAAAAATTACTTTTTGGAAGTTTTCTTGTTAGTATACAGACACTCCACTGACTTTTGCTTGTTTTTTGATCCTGTAAATTTACTAAAAATGTATTATTTTAATGTTTCTGGACACTTTATGCAGCAGCCTCTTAAAATACAACCTTCTGTATATACAACATCCTCTTAAAATTAATTTTACTTCTTCATTCATAATTTTGCATGTTTTATTTTTATTTCTTTTTAATATATTTTATTTTTTGAATATATATATATATTACATCATTGTCTACCCCAAGGTTCTCCCACCACCTTATCACCTATGAACCATCTTGATGTGTTGTGCCCATCCCTCCCCCAATTATACTCTCCTCCCCCTCTCTTGCTCTATTCTTCAGTTCTGTTGACATTTACATTTTTTCTTGTCATTTGTTTGTTTGTTTGTTTTACCTATATCCCTCATATAAGTGAGACCACCCAGTATTTCTCTTTTTCTTTTTGGCTTATTCTCACCACCATGTCACCCAAGAACCTATCATCTCAATCTCTTGTGCTCAATCTCCCTCACTTTTACCCTCCCTTCTCTTCCTTTGTTTTATGCTTTAGTTCTGCTGTCAGTTTGTTAGTTTTAACTTTTTCTTGTCATTTTGCTTGTTTTTTTCCCCTTATATCACATGTATACTTTGACCATCCAGTATTTCTCTATTTCTTGCTGGCATTATTTCTGCTAGCATGATTCCTTCTAGCTGCTTCCTTGTTATGACAAATGACATGTCTTTTGATTGTTGAATAATATTCCATTGTGTAAATATAACGCAATTTTCTGATCCATTTGTCTGTTTTGGAGCATTTGGATTCTTTCCAAAACCTGGGTATTGTAAATAGTGCTGCAATAAATATTTAAGTACAGGTGTTCTTTTCAATTAGTGTATTGGTGTCCTTTGGATAGATTCCCAGAAGTGGGATTGCTGGATCAAATGATAGTTCCATTTGCAGTAATTTGAGGGTCCTCCACACAGTTGCCATAGAGACTGGACCAGTTTTCATTCCCATCATCAGCAGAGTACAAGTGTTCCTTTTTCTCCACGTCTATACCAGCATTTGTTGTTGCCCATTATTTGACATGGGCCATTCTTACTGGTGTATGACAGTATCTCATTGTAGTTTTGATTTGCATTTCCCTGCTTATAAGTGATGTTGGGCATATTTCCATGTGCCTGCTGGTTATTTGTATTCTTTCTTTGGAGAAGTTCCATCCATCCATCCATCCATCCATCCATCCATCCATCCATCCATCCATCCATCCATCCATCCATCCATCCATCCATCCATCCATCCATCCATCCATGTCTCACTACATTCATTCGACTAGGTCTCACTATCTTTGCCTGTGGAACCATAGGCTCACTTTGCCTGGGGTACCACAGACTCAAGCAATCCCCAGTCTCAGCTTCCCAGGTTGCTGGGATTACAGCCACATGCCACCACACTCAGCTATTTTTTTGGAACTAGGTCTCACTATGTGCCCCTAGCAGGACTCAAACCATGATCCCTGGTCTCTTCTCCAGCTTCCTCGGCTGCCGCTTAGAGGCATCCACCACCATGCCCAGCCCTGGAGAAGTATCTTTGAATCTCTTTTGCTCATTCTTCTGACTGGACCTTTTGTTTTGTTTTTGTTGAGTTGTATGAGTTCTTTGAGGATCTTTGAGTTCAGATCCTTATCAGTTGAATGGAGGGCAAATTTTTTTTCTCACTCCATTGGGTTTCTCTTTGTTTTAATTACTGTCTCTTTTGCTGTACAGAAGATTTTTAGTTTGATATAGTCTAATCTGTTTGTTTTTCTTCCTTCATTTTTTTCAACTTGTATAGATGTTGCCTGCAAGATATTTCTTCAGTTTAGGTTATGAATTATTTGCCTATTTTTTCTTTATATTTTATGGTTGCAAGTCTTATATCCAAGTCTTATATCTACTTTCTGTTGACTTTTGTGTATGGTGTGAGGGAGTGATCTAGATTCATTCTTTTACATGTAGCAGGCTAGTTTTCAGAGCACCATTTATTAAAGAGACCATCCTTGTTCCATAGTATGTTTTTTTGCCCCTTTGTCATAGAATAATTGATCATATATATGTATTTCAGGTTTTCGATTCTGTCCATTGATCTGTGTGTCTGTTTTTATTCCACTACCATGTTGCCTTGCCTTAACTATTATGACTTTGTAATATTTGAAGTCTGGGACTGCAAACACTCCAATCTCTCTCCTTTTGGTCAGGAGGATTATTCGAGGTTTTTAATTATTCCATATGAATTTAAGTAGCATTTGTTCTATTTATTTAAAGTATGTCATTGAGATTTTTATTAAAATTGCATTGACTTTGTAGATTGTTTTTGGTAGGATGGCCATTTTGATAATGTTAATTCTTCTAGTCCATGAGCAGGGAATTTCCTTCCATTTCTTTGTGTCTTCTTCTATTTCTCTTAACAATATTTTAATAGTTCTCTTTGTATTGATTTTTCATGACTTTTGTTAAGTTTATTCCTGGGATTTAATTTTTGTTGATGCAATTGTAAATGGAGTGATTTTCTTAGTCTCTGCTTTGTATTGATTTTCACATATAAAATGGCATGTAACAAGCTTCTTTGCAGAACTGGTTTATTGTTTTATTAGTTTTTCTTTAGAGTTTTTAGAGTTTTATATATATAATATATATTTTATTATGTTAAATATATATATATATATATATAAAATCATGCCACTGGTAGACAGTGATAATTTTACTTCTTTTTTCCCTATTTGGATTCATAGTGTGTTCTCTTGCCTTATTACTCTAGCTAAGACTTCCAGTGTTATATTGAAAATCAATGGTGAGAATGAACAGTCTTGTTTTATTCCTGATCTCAAACTGAAAGCTTTCAATTTTTCACTGCTTAGAATGAGCTTGGGTGTGGATTTGTCATATATTGTATTGTTTTTATTATGTTAAGGTACATGTCTTCTATCCCAAGAATTTTGATGACTTTCATCATAAATGGATGTTGAAATTTGTGAGAATGTCTTCCCAGCATTTATTGAGATGATCATGTGGTTTTTATTTTTCCTTTTTGTTGATGTGTTGGATTACATTAATTAATTTTTAAGCATTGAATCATCCTCTTTTCCCTGGGATAAATCCCACTTGGTTATGATGAATTGTCTTTTGATGCGTTGTTGATTCTCTTTGCTATGATTTTGTTGAGAATTTTTGCATCTGTGTTCAGTAAGGAGATTGCAGTTTACTTTTTTTAGTGTTGTCTTTGTTTTGGTTTGGTATTATTGTGGTGTTGACTTCATAGAATGCGTTTGGCAGTATTCCTGATTTCTCTATTTTTTGAAAGAGTTTTTGTAAGACAAGCACAAGTTCATCTCTGAATATCTGGTAGAACTCATTTGTAAATCCAGCTGTTCCAGACTTTTGTTTTTGATCACTGTTTCAATTTCATTCTGTGAGATTGGTTTGTTTAAATTAAGGTATTTTGTAATGTTGATTAGGAAAAAGTCATTAAATATGACACCAAATGCATAGCCAGCAAAGGAAAATCAGACTAATTTGAATTATTTTTTCTCAAAAATAATTTCTTTTCTCTAAAAAATTCCATTTAAAAGGGTGAAAAGATAAGTTGTAGGTTCAGAGAAATACATAACCTGTACACAGTCAGTGAAAAAAATCATATGCAGATTATTCAAAGAAATCTCAAAGCTCAGCATAAAAAACGAACAATATAATACATGAAAAATAAACAATGAACATGAAAAGACAACTTTCTTGAGAAAAATACATAGATATCTTACATAAACTATTAAAAGACGTTTTAAAATGAGTTAATAGGGAAATTAACATTCAAAGAACAATCTGATATCAGCCCAAAGTTCTCAGAGGAACCAAAATAAAAGATAGCAATAACAAATGAGCTGGAGAAGATGTATTCATGCATTGTTGGTGAGGAACATAGAGTGATACAGCCACCAGTAAGATTTAGTAGTCCCTAGCGAGACTTGCTGGATGAGAGAGCACAAGATTACATCTGTCTTTTCACAGAAAAAGTTAAAAAGAAAAAATAGCAACAATTAGACACCCATTTACAAATGGGAAAAAGCTTTTGATCACAAGGCTTCAGACAAAAGTTTCTGACAATACAAGAGGGAAACAATGGAAATAACTGTGCAGAAAAGGAAAAAAAAAACAGTTTTATTTTCTGCCATCATCCCATCCTCCAGATTTGCAAAGCTCATCAACAATTCAGCTTTCCCTTAATACCAGGAAAATAAAAATACTCTACAATCTGATTTTGACATACTCAAAATATTGACGCTTAGATTGTGTCTCAAAATACATAATACAAAAATATACAATAAAATCCAAGCAAAATGAATTGAGCAGTGCACTTAAAGGATCATACACCACGATCAAGTAAGACTCATACCAAGGACACACACAAGGGTGGTATTATATCCAAAAATCAATCAACATAATTATCACATCAACAAAAAGATTAAAAATTACATGATACTCTCAGTAGGTGATGAGAAAAGATTTAATAAAACCTAAGATCCATTTACAATACAAGTTTTTGAAAAACTGGGGACAAATTAAGCACATCTTAACATAATAAAACTATTTATGAGACAATCACAGCTAATATTTTCAAAATGAAAGACTGAAAGTGTTTCCACTAAGATCTGGTATAAGACAAAAGTGTCCACTTTCACCACTACTGTTTAAAATTGTATTGGAATTCTGTTGAGAGCACTTAAGCAAGAGAACTATATAAAAGTGTTATGAATTTGGGAGAGAAGTAAAGCTATAATTATTTGCAAATGACATAATAAATGTAATAATATACATAGAAACTCAATACTCCATGGAAAAACTAATTAAAGCAATCATTTAACTAAGTGGCCAGGTATAAAATCAATACAAAAAAAAATCATTTGCCTTCTATATACAAAAAGATAGAAGAGGAAGAAATTAAGAAAGTGATCCTATTTACTGTCAAAACAAAAAATATTTAAGTACATAAGAATAAATCAAACAAAAGAGGTACAAGGCTTATAAAAATAAAACTATAAGACATTGTTTAAAAAATAGAAGACACGAGAAATGGAAAAAGAATCCCTTCTCATGGATTGATTTTCCTAAGTGTGGGTCTGCCAGGTATTGCTATAGGATGCTTTGTGTGTCTTCGCTGCCTGTGGTATTGGTACCCATCAGTGTGTCAAGTGAACCCTGGTCTGTAAGTACAAAGAGACCCTACAGCACAGTCTGGGCCAGAACTGGGATGAATAGGACTCTGCAGGTTTGTCTCTTCTATATTGTACTCCACTGTTCTTAATTGAACAACTTAAGTTGGTTCAGTTCATCACACTATCCTGAACAGAGCAGAGAATTATAAGATTGTGCTCTGCTTTATTCAGGGTGGTTGCGGCCACATAGAAAGCTACAACAAAGGAAACATTCCAGTCAGTCCTTGCCTGCACATGACTCATTCCACTTCCCAGATCCAGTCCAAGTCCTATCCATCAGTGGTCTCTAGAGTCAGGTCTAGGTTTTCCCATATGTGGATTCTACTAAGGACAAACAAACAAAACAAACTTTGCCACAGGAAGCAAAGTAAGATGTCACTTAGTGATCAAAATCAAATCACCAAAATATGAACATGAACAAGTACAAGTAGAAAGGAATCTAACATCAAGGTACCTGCATTTATATAGCATATGTTGAAAGAACTGAAGGAACAAATAGACATCAGTCAATAATATTAGACATGCTATTATTAACGATAGAACATCTAGATAGAAAATCAACAAACAGTGGTTGAGAACAGCACTGTAGACTAAATGAATCTAACAGTCAAATACAGAATAGTTCACCCAATGACAATAAAAAATTTGTTCTTCTCATTAGAGACTACCTGAAATAGTCTCTAATGTAGATTACATGTTAAGACACAAGATAGTGTTAACAATCTTTGTTTTGTTTTTGTTTTTGTCTTTTGAGACTAGGTCTTGCTATTTTTGCCCGTGAAACTGCAGGCTCTCATTGCCTGGGGTACCACGGACTCAAGCAATCCCCAGCCTCAGCTTCCCAGGTAGCTGGGATGACAGGCGCACGCCACCACGCTCAGCTATTTTTTGGAACTAGGTCTCGCTATGGACCCCAGGCGGGACTCGAACCGCGATCCTTAGCCCCTGCCGCTTCATAGGCTGAAGCTTGCTGGCACGAGCCACCGTGCCTGGCAGTGTTAACAATCTTAAGAAGTATAAACCAGATAAACATCCTTTCTTTCCATAACAGTGAAATCATAGAAATCATAATAAAAGTGAAAGTGGAAAAATTCATAAGTGTATACAATTGAATCATACTTTTGTAAAATAAATGAGTCAAAAATATCAAAGGAAAAATATCTTTAGACAAGTAAAAACATGTAAACAAAAAAACCAACCCAAAATTTACATTGCACAAGCAAAGCAGTACTAATGGGAAGTTTAAACAACAAGTACTAAGTAGCAAATAAAATTGAAAATATGTTTCAAATAAGAAACCAAATTAATCATGAAGGAGCCAAAACAAAAGGTGATCCTAAATTCAAGTTAGCAGTGGGAAATATTAAAGATTAGAAAAGAAATAAATGGAATGGAGAAACAATGTAAAGCCAACCAAAACTCTGGATTCTGAAATGATCAACAAGTATAACAAGTGTTTAGCTATATTACCAACAAAATAAGAGACAAAAAATACAGATAAAATCAAAATAAGTGGGAACATTACAACTGACACCACAGAAGTAAGGATAGTGAGTTACTACTAAAAATTACATAACAATATACTATAAAATCTGAAAGAAATGTATACAGATGGATTATCTGACTATGTGAATAATAAATGGGGAGACTGATCAGTAATCAAAAAATCCCAAAAAAGTTAATCCCAAGATCAGGTCATTTCACTTGTGATTTCAAATGGATATGTACATAATTAATATTAATCATTCTCAAGCTTGCCCAAAAATAACTAAAATGAAAATGAAGGAACATTTTCAGTCATTTTATGTGGTTTATATTATTTAGAAATCAAGTAGACAAAGGTACCACAAAATAATACAGATCAATATCTACATTAATATAGAAAAAACACTTTAACAAAGTTCTAGCATATCAAACTAGCATATTAATAAAATCATCAGAAATCCCTTTATGGAAACATCTACAGATGGCAAAAAAAATGAAGGAAAACATAAACAGATGGGACTACATCAAACTAAAAAGTTTCTGTACAGCAAAAGAGATAACAGAAATCATATTAGCAGAAACAAGTCATAAAGAAAAAGACAAAAACCAAATGGTTTCACTAATATATGGGATATAGTGAAAAGGCTTTAACAAAAGCCTTGAGGAAAAGTCAAAACAAGCTAAGCACCAAACTGAAGCACACAACTTTGAGCAGGAGGGAAAGGGGGGAAATGGGGGGGGGTGTAAATACCTGGGATTACAATGTTTTGAAATTTATATATAAATTTAAAAAAAAACATACACAATGACTGAATGGAATGTACTCCTATAATGTAAGAGTGGTTCAATATATAAAAATTACTTTTATAGAATGAAAGGCAAAAATAAAATATTACAGTATAACTAACTTATGAAGCAGTTACCATTTGCAAATAAGAAATCTGTAAAGAGAGTTCAATGTCATCTTATTTTCAATTATATAAGAGAATAAAATACTTAGGAATACATGTATCCAAGATAAAAATGAAATTGGATCAAAAGGAGCACAGCTGCTAACCAACAAACCACAGGTCTGCATCACCCACGTGTAGCAGTTGCCACTCAAATGCAGTTCAACAACAGGGTTTTATTAACAAGGAAAAGTAGCGAGGAAAATGAAAAGTCTTCACAGCCACAAGTGGCCAATATATTACTCCAGTCACCATTTTCAGTCCCAAAAGTTCTAAAGAACATGTCCAAGATGGTGCCCCTGTGGCCCTCCAAACCTGAGGCAGGTATTCTGCAAATTCTAGTCTTTCTCTGGCTTTGTCTCAGTGTTCTGCGCTGCTCTGCTTCTTCAAGGTGCTTCAAACATTTTCCACAATTGCTGATGCACAAATCAGCTTTCCAAATCCCTGGTCGTCTCCATGTTCCAGCTCACTATGCTGCCTTGCTGAGGTGCCACATTCGCCACACCAGCTATTCCTCTGCCAGTCACCATGGCTCCTAGCCACCTCTAGCTTACTCTTTCAGAGGATTTCCCCTGTCAGGCCATGTGAGCCTGTTCTCTCAGTCCACCATTCTCATCTTCTCCCTTTTTCCTTGTTGCTTCTTCCTGTTATCTCCAACCTCTCTTCTTGCCCCCCATTTTCTTTCACGGTTCTCTCAGACCCTGCCCACTAGGGCATTTTGGCACCTATTCAATTTTCAACTGTCATTATCCTGTATCAAAAAGAGACTTGTACATTTAAAACTATGCAATAATAATAACAGTAATTAAACAAAAAGAAAAAATGGAAAGACACCTTGTGTACATGTTCTGGAAGACAGTATTGCTGAAGTTCCCACACTACCCATACCATCATTACCCAGGTGATTCAATGCAATCACTATCAAAATACCAGTGGTATTTTCTATTGAAGAAGTAGCAGTTTTTTAATTCATATGGCAGCACAAAGAACCCATACAGCTCAAGCAAAATAAATAACAAAAATTGAGCCATAATACTTTCTATTTTAAAAATATCTCATAGAAGATAAACATAAGGATCAATATAATAGAACTTATTGTCCAGAATTCCTAATGGAATTATGATAAGATGTTATTGAATATCATTGATATTTTGGGGGTAAACTGATAATCCTGTTGGAAATGGGGAGTTGATGTGAGGAAGCGAGCAGCCAGGTGTATGCCCATGGGAAGCCCATCATTCTGGAATGCTGGTGGGAACTAGGTTGGTGCCAGCTCAATGCAGCTGGCCAAGTGCTCACAGAAAGAGCTCTTGTGTCTGAAACAGCTTTGCATTCTTCTCAAACTCTCCTGAGAGCTTTAAGACTATACTTTCTCATGACTCATTCATAGCAGCTGTTTGTCCTTGAAAATGATGAACATAGCATGCTTTAGTGTAATAAGACCAGACCACCATTTAATGATAAACTTCTAACACTGTATTGTTTGATAAATGACACATTCTCAATCATAGATTTTTTAACATCTCAGTAAAAGGCTGTCATGAGCAGTTAGGAGCAGAGCAGATCTAAGAATCTCTCTCCCTAGCCTGTTCTGCTTTACTACCATCTCTTCACTCTTAATTATTGCCCATGTTGTTAAGCTTTGGTGCTTGACCCAGCTGGCTCTGTGACAATATCCTGCAACCATAATTCTTCTAAACGATTTAAATGTAGTATATAAATCTATTTAGATTCCTCTCAGAAGTGGATTTTGAATATTTTCCTTAAATTTGTTTAATATTTTTTATGTAATTTAAAATTTTAATACCTAATAATTTGCCTTACAAACATGGAACTATATTTTACTATAGTAACAATTTTGGAGTGCACTTTCATTTATATATGTATGCTTTCATTTATATTTCATTCATATAGTAGTCTTAAGCAAACCTATACTTCCCTTGTAGCAAGGCATAGAATACAGGAAGCTGCAATATGAAGGCTGTAAGTCAGGGACAATTTAATATTTTTGGGATAACGGAAAAACTCTATTCTCACTTGGAGTTTTGGTAATTTTTAATTTTTGGAACAACATTGTGGTTTAGAAATATAGGATCCACCTTCTCTGTTGTTGCGTCCGCATCGTGTTCCCCGGAATCAGACGGCGTCCCATAGATGGCCAGCTTTCCCCCGAGGGTCAACGAAAAAAAGATCGTGAGATCACGCACTATAGGTGAACTTTTAGCTCCAGCAGCTCCTTTTGACAAGAAATGTGGCCGTGAAAATTGGACTGTTGCTTTTGCTCCAGATGGTTCATACTTTGCTTGGTCACAAGGACATCGAACAGTAAAATTTGTTCCTTGGTCTCAGTGCCTTAAGAGCTTTCTCTTGCATGGCACCAAGAATATCACCAATTCAAGCTGGAGTCTTGCTTTTGGATCTTCAGTTCCAGAGAAACAGAGTCGCTGTGTAAATATAGAATGGCATCGATTCAGATTTGGACAAGATCAGCTGCTCCTTGCCACAGGGTTAAACAATGGACGTATCAAAATATGGGATGTATATACAGGAAAACTCCTCCTTAACCTGGTGGATCATACTGAAGTTGTCAGAGATTTAACATTTGCTCCAGATGGGAGCTTGATCCTTGTATCAGCTTCAAGAGACAAAACTCTGAGAGTGTGGGACCTGAAAGATGATGGAAACATGATGAAAGTATTGCGGGGCCATCAGAACTGGGTGTACAGCTGTGCATTCTCTCCTGACTCTTCTATGCTGTGTTCTGTGGGAGCCAGTAAAGCAGTTTTCCTTTGGAATATGGATAAATACACCATGATACGGAAACTTGAAGGACATCACCATGATGTTGTAGCTTGTGACTTTTCTCCTGATGGAGCTTTACTGGCTACTGCATCTTATGATACTCGAGTGTATATCTGGGATCCACATACTGGAGACATTCTGATAGAATTTGGGCACCTGTTTCCCCCACCTACTCCAATATTTGCTGGAGGAGCAAATGACCGATGGGTACGATCTGTATCTTTTAGTCATGATGGACTACATATTGCAAGCCTTGCTGATGATAAAATGGTGAGGTTCTGGAGAATTGATGAGGATTATCCAGTACAAGTTGCACCTTTGAGCAATGGTCTTTGTTGTGCCTTTTCTACTGATGGCAGCGTTTTAGCTGCTGGGACACATGATGGAAGAGTGTATTTTTGGGCTACTCCAAGGCAGGTCCCTAGTCTCTAGCATTTATGTCGCATGTCAATCCGGAGAGTAATGCCCACCCAGGAAGTCGAGGAGCTGCCAATTCCTCCCAAAGTTTTGGAGTTTCTCTCCTATCGTATTTAGAGAACTCTACCTTCCCTGGTAGTAGACTGATAACACACTTCAAACCTCAAGCTTTATTGACTTCAATTATTTTTCAAGGTTTAGATTTATTTAATTTGATACATTCTTGTACTGCATTTTGATAAGTTGAACGTCTAAAACATTATTTATAGACTATGGTAGAAATATTTCTGAATATCAAGTGTAAATTTTTCCCAAGGTCTAACTGTGAAGACATACATACATGTGTATATATATTTAGATATAAGCTGCTATGTGTTGAATGGACCCTTTTGCTTTTCTAATTTTTAGTTCTTAATGTAAATATTGTTTCAGTAGAGCCACAAAAGTATGTATCATTGCTGTAAAGTGGAAGGAATTTCTTTTATTCTAGGACAATGAGCTAGATGATAAATATCTTAAGTTGAATTTCCTCAAAAAATGTGTTTCATTGGGGGGAGGGCGGTGCCAGAATACTGACCTGCAAGTAAGATACAGTTTATGTACAGGGAAAGGGTTTTATTTTCCTTAGGAATGGCATCTTACAGTAGAGCTTGAATGTGCCATTATTAAAGAAAAAAACAGCCAGGCTGTAACTAGAAAAAAAAAATGTAACTCTCCCCCCACACACACGAAATATTGCTATTGGCCTTAATTTGGGAATACTTACTACTTTGACCTTTGTGGTTTTATAAATTTTAGTTAAGATAATCCATCTAGGACTGGGCATGGAGGTGCGTACCTTTGATCCCAGCCTAGGAAGGGAGGCTGACACTAAGAATCACTTGAGTCTGTGGGTTGGAGACCTGCCCAGGGCAACATAGTGAGACCAGTCTCAAAAAATAACTGGGCATGGTGGTACGCACCTGTAGTCCTAGCTACCTGGGAAGCTGAGGCTGGGTATCGCTTGAATCTGGTACCCTGGGTAACTTGCGCCTACAGTTTCCTGGGTAACATCCCGAGACCTAGACTCAAAAAAAGAAAGTCCATCTACCGTACCTATTGCTAAATATTTTGTTTTTACTAAGGGACAGTTTTTTGAGAGTTTTGTTTTGTTTTTATACATACCCTATGTTTCTGCAGGAGATAATATTGGTGACTTGCTAAAGAGAAGCAATACAGTACACCTGTCTTCTGTTACCTGCAGATAGTAATAATGTATACATTATATAAAATGCTTCATTATATATTTTTGTTGTTTTTTTATTAAAGACTTGCCCAAAAAACCAAAAAAAAAAAAAAAAAAAAAGAAATATAGGATCCAACTTTTCAGATATTTGATTCCACATCATACCCAACTCTAAGGCATCCAGAATTCTCTACCTAAATCCATTGTGTCCCCACCTGCCTTTCCTTTTCTCTTCCCCTCTTCCTTTGGTAGCCTCAATTTTAAATTTGTACTTCCAAGGTTTGTTTTTTATTTTGGTGTTATCTCTTTACTTTCTCTATGTTCTGCAATTGAGTGGAAACAACTGTATTTGTCTTTCTCCTTTTGACTTATTTTACTTGGAATAATCCCCTTGCATTCCACACATGTTGTAACAAGTGTTCGTTTTTTAAATATATAGACGAAGTGTATTCTACTGCATGTATGTATTCTTTAGTTTAGTGTAGCACTATTTACCATAGCCAAGTTATGGAAGCAGCTCAAGTGTCCAATACAGATGAATGGATTAAAAAGATGTTAATAAGTGTACTATAAATACTTTCCTTTGATTTAATTTTTGCCCAGTCTTTGAGTACATAGCTGTGTGTGGAGTTCCCAGATCATAGAGTAGATCTATCTTTTTTTGTTTTTTGAGACTAGGTCTCGTTGTTTTTGCCTGAGGAACTGCAGGCTCACATTGCTTGGGGGGCCAGAGACTCAAGCAATCCCCAGCTTCAGCTTCCCAGGTAGCTGGGATTACAGGCGCGTGCCACCACTCCCAGCTATATATATTATATATATTATATATATGTATACATATATGTGTATATATATTATTTTTGAGACTATTTCTTGCTATTTTTGCCTGTGGAACCTCAAGCTCATGTTGTCCAGAGAACCACAGACTCAGGCAATCCCCAGCCTCAGCTTCCCAGGTAGCTGGGATTACAGGTACTTGCCACCACCCCCAGCTAGGTCTTGTGCCCCGGCTACAGCATCGTAGGCTGTCACTTACAGGCATAAGCCACCATGCCCGGCCCAAGTATCTATTTTTTAATATTTTGTGAAATGGCTATACTGTTTTACATAGGGATTGTGTGAGAATATACAATTATGTATGAGGGTTCATTTTGTTCCACATCTTCACCAATACTTGTTTCTGAATTTAAAAAAAAGTTATATATAAATTTCACATCATTATAATCCCAGGGATTCACACCCCCCACCCTCCCCATCATTCCCCCCTTTCCTCCCCTGCCCAAAGTTGTATGCTTCAGTTTGGTGCTTAGCTTGTTTTGACTTCTCATGGCGTTTTTAATTTTTTTCCCTATATCCCATATATTAGTCAAACTATTTGGTTTCTGTCTGTTTTTTTCTTTTTCTTTTTTTTTTGACTTGTTTCTGCTAATATGATTTCTTCTAAGTACATCCATGTTATCATAAAATCATCAAATTTGTCATTTTTTAATTGATAAGTAATATTCCATCGTGTATATATACCACATTTTTTTCATCTAGTCATCTGTTTTGGAGCATTTAGGTTGCTTCCAAGTCCTTGCAATTATAAATAGTGCTGCAGTAAACATCTGAGCACAGGTGTCCCTTTGTACCCACATTGAGGTCTCTTTTGGGTAGATTCCCAAGAGAGCAATTGCTGGGTCAAATATTAGTTCCACTTTCATTAACTTGAGGGTCCTCCACACAGCTTTCCATAGTGTTTGGACCAGTTTACATTCCCACCAGCAGTGTAGTAGTGTTCCTTTCCCTCCACATCCTCGCCAGCAATTCTTGTTGCCCATTCTTTGGATGTGGGTCATTCTTACTTGTGTAAGGTGGTATCTCATTGAGGTTTTGATTTGCATTTCCCTTATTGATAGTGATGTTGAGCAATTTTTCATGTGCCTGTTGGCCATTTGTATTTCCTTTTTGGAGAAGTGTCTTTTAAGTTCTTCTCCCCCTTTTTTGATTGGGCTTTTTGTTTTGTTTTTGTTTAGTTGTGTGAGTTCCTTGTGGATCTTCATTATTAAACCCTTATCACTCTTGTGGAGGACAAAAATTTTTTCCCATTTGGTGGGGGTCTTTTTGTTTTTTCTGTTATCTCTTTTGCTGTACAGAAGCTTCTTAGTTCCCATCTGTTTATGTTTTCCTTCATTTTTTTGCCATCTGTAGATATTTCTAGAAAGGGATGTCTGAATTGTAATTCATGGAGGGCTTTGCTCAAGTTTTCCTCTATGTATGTTATGGTTTCGGGTCTCTTCTAAGTCTTTTATCCATTTTGAATTGATTTTTGTACATGGTGTGAGGGAGTTGTCTTGGTCCATGTTCTTGCAAGTCTTAGTCCAGTTTTCCCAGCACCATTTGCTGAAGAGGCTATCCTTGTTCCAGGGTATGTTTTTTGCCCCTTTGTCAAAGATTAATTGACTGTATATGTGTGGTTTTATTTCCGGATATTCAATTCTGATCCATTGGTCTGTTTCTCTGTTTTTGTACCAGTACCACGCTGTTTTGAGTATTATGGCTTTGTAGTACAGTTTGAAGTCTGGAATAGTAATACCTCCATTCTCTCTTCTGTTTGTCAAGAGGGTTTTGGCTATTCGGGGTCTTTTGTTGTTCCATATGAATTTCAGCAATTTTTGTTCTATCTCTTTGAAATATATCATTGGGATCTTTATTGGAATTGCATTGAATCTATAGATGGCCTTTGGTAGTATAGCCATTTTGATGATGTTGATTTTTCCAGTCCATGTACAGGGAATGTCTTTCCATTTTTTTACATCATCTTCTATTTCTTTTAATAGTGTTTTATAGTTTTCTTTGTATAGGTCTTTTACGTCTTTTGTTAGGTTAATTCCCAAGTATTTGATTGTCTTTGGTGCAATGGTAAATGGGGTGTTTTTTTCTAATTTCTTCTTCTTCTGATTGATTCTTTGCATATATGAATGCTGTTGATTTTTGCGTGTTGATTTTGTATCCAGCTACCTTACCAAATCGGTTTATTATTTCAATCAGTTTTCCTGTTGATTTTTCTGGGTTCTCTACATAGAGAATCATATCATCCGCGTATAATGATAACTTTATTTCTTCGTTCCCTATTCAGATTCCTTTTATGTCTTTCTCTTGTCTTATTGCCCTAGCTAGGACTTCCAGAACTATGTTGAAAAGGAGTGGAGAGAGTGGGCATCCTTGCCTGGTTCCGGACTTTAACTGGAATGGTTTTAGTTTTTCCCCATTGAGGATGATATTTGCTGTGGGTCTGTTGTATATAGCTTTTATTATTTTTAGGTATGATCTTTTTATACCAATTTTTTCCAAGGCTTTCATCATGAAAGGATGCTGAACTTTATCAAATGCTTTTTCCGCATCTATTGATATGATCATATGATTTTTGTTCTTCTCTTTGTTGATGTGGTGGATTATGTTGATTGATTTTTGAATGTTGAACCATCCCTGTGCCCCTGGGATGAATCCCACTTGGTCATGATGGATGATC
>PVHY01012076.1:0-45718 GCA_004024945.1 Uropsilus gracilis
GGAAACAGGGTGGAAGAGGGGAGTTATTAGAAGACAAGAAACAACCCCTGATATGGCCACAGGGGACTGTAGCCCCACAGAGACCTCACGCCACCCTCCCCCTTCTGTCTTCTTTGCCTTCCTATAGGAGGTTTTCTACCTACAGTCTCTCCTGAAGTTGGAGGAGGCTGTGAGCTGGAACAAGAGTCAGCATCTGCTGGGCTCCAGTCCCCCTTTCCTCTGTCCCTTTAGCATCCTGCTTCACCATTTGCATACACAAGACCCAGCTTCTCCCTGAGATATGGAGTCTTCAGAAACAACTCTTGAAGACACGGCCTGGTGCATTCCTTGCCTGTGGACCAGAAACTTTTCAGATAGGCCTGTGTCTCTGGCTGCACAATTCCAGGCCACCTTTGATTTAGTGGCCATTCCTGGAGAAAGGGATTACCCACCAGCCCAGCTAGTGGGAGTACCTGGCCCAAATACCTGCTGCCTTATCTAACAGGACACACACACAATCCTCTTGTTCCTCCTGAAGCTCCAGTAGACACCTGAGAGACAGGCTGACAGACACCATGTCAATGCAGAATGGGACACATGGACATGTGAGGATGACATGTGAGTGGGACACATGGACATGTGAGGACAGAGTGACAGTAGCAGTGAGATTGAGAGACCCCAGGAAGGGAGGGTGGGGACAGTGAGAAGATTGAGCATGGCATGAGAGGCATTTGTTAAGCTTGTTCCTTTGTTCAGATAAGTGGATGATGCTCCATTCTAAAATTTTATGAAAGTCCAGGAACCATATTTTTCTAGAGGCTACATCTCTGGGGAAAATTCACTGAAACTTATAAAAGGGTTTATTTTCTAATGACAAAATGTGACTATAGAGAGCCCTCTAACCCTACCTCCTGTAGTTGCCCCGTTCCCCCCCCCACACACACACACACAGAAGGTGTCAGATGTTACTGGCTCTGCTTATATCCCCTCAGCCACATATGCCTGACTACATGTCCTCAGATGAGAAATACCAGGCATTTCTCCTCAGTGCCACCCCCCCACCTCCAGGGCTTGGTCCCCTCTGTGAGGTCAGCTCTCCTGACCCCCTTCACCTCCCCTTGAGACTCTGGTTTCCTCTTAGGTGCCAGACTCACACCTATGTCTGCAAGAGCTCAGGTTCGCACTCAGACAGCCTCAGAGTTTAAAACAAACACTGCAGCACAAGGAGGAAGTCAATTTCAGGGCAAGTGCAGGCTGACCTGGTCTAACTGAGCCTTGACACTGATAAGACCATCTGACCCTTGAGGTCACAAGACACCAGGGAAAGAGTGGGTTTCAGCTGCTTTTCATAACCGTCTCATTCAGGATGGGGTAGCAGGAAGCTCCCCTGTTGTCTGGGCACTGGCATGGGTGTGCACACATACAGAACAGCTCCCTAACACTGGGATGCCACTGGCTGTGTGGCGACCGTACTTGGTAAGAGAGAAGGCAAAGTCGATTTGTACCATGTTCTGCTGTACTTTGTAAATTTGGGCAAGGCAGATAGAATCAGAAGTTTATGTCAAATATCACCCGAATTTCTTGGAACTTCAGTCTCAAGGAGTAGAGCAAGGGCTACCTCTAGGGCTCAGGAACTAGATCTGAGAATAGAGACAATCACAGACTGGCCAAGAGGTTGTTATTCCCCTTTCCCCTCACAGTAGTTCTATGAAATGGGTGAGAAAACAGGCTTTGAGAGATTAAGCAACTTGCCTGAGGTGAATTGGTAGGTGGTGCAAATGGTCTTCAGCCCAAATCCTCCTGATTCCAAAACTTGCAGAGATAGCCAGGGCTTAAAGACATTTGTTGGGGATAAGACTAGTCTCAGGACTCGAGTACCACTGGGATGGTTCCTCCTCTGGAACCAATGCCAGCATCCCCGCCTCTGATTTATGCTCACTTCCATTGTAATTCCTATCATACTTACTCCCCAGCCTTCAGTTCACATGCCTACTGGGTTTCCCCACATCTCCACATGCCTTTGTTTTGGAGAACTCTCTTTGCCACCAAGGCCAAACTATGCTAAGAGTAGGCATTTTCCATTGCCCCTCCTGTCTCCACTACCTTTTCCATTGCCACTTAAATACAAATCATACCATTTACTTGCTCAAGACCCCCTTGATTCCACCCTACATCCCATCCACTTAGTTCCCATTGTGGCCTTAAGGCCTCACAAGGTCAGGTAGCTGCCAAAATGTCTCTTCCTCAGAATGGCCTTTCCTACTTCCTTGCTAACCCACAAGCCCAGTACTAAGTTCTACCTCTGTGTACAGCTATGTGTTCATCAGTGGTTTACTTGTTTATTGCTTGACAACTCATTAAAATGTAAACTTCATGAAGGTAGAGACTGTTACTTTGTACTCCTAATGTTTACATACATTTAATAAGGTATTTGCTTTGGCAGCACATATACTAAAATTGGAAGTATACAGAGATTAACATGACCCCTGCAAAAGGATGATACACAAATCCGTAAAGTGTTCCATATTTAAAAACAAACAAAAAAGAAACATTTAATATGAATAAATATTTGCTTAATGAAGTGGTGGATATTCATATTGCCCTCATTCTAACAAAGTCTTTCCTCCTTCCCTAAGCTTTCTCCTCTTCAAGAACTGTGCCTTATTGTCCCTCCCACCTCCTGCCACCACAGCATTGTCTTTTTGTCCTCACCTGCCATTCCCTCCTTAACCCTGGCCTCTGCCTCCCACTAAGGAGCCAGTGGAGCCTGGCAGGATTTTTTTCCAGTCCTGGAGAGAGGAGGTAGGAGTTTGTATGTTTCTTTTACATGTGTGACTGGTGAACTTATTCAACAAATTTGAGCCTCCATTTCTTTTTTGACCAAATGTGTACACTATTCCCTATACCTCAGAATGGCTATGACTAAGGTGGATAACAACTGATCAAGATGCTGAAGAAGGACTCAAGGACTAACAGTTATTGACTACTACCTTTCAACTTCATTCTCTCTTGGCCTTATACCACATGCCTGGTTTTCCTACACCAACTGATCATTCATTTGCTGTCTTCTTGTGCTGCTGTTGCTTTTGTTATGTTCCATAGTAGTCTTAGCTTCCAATGGTCATGTGATCTCATTCATTATCACCATCTACCTATAAACTACTGCGTATGCTTCCTCTAACTCTGAACTATGCTGAGTTTCAGCTTCCCAAGTCCAACTGGGCATTGAGTGTTCTTCAGGCAATTAAAACATCACCTGTTCAAAGTAGGACTTATCATTTTCTCACACCCAATGCATGCTGAATTTCCAGTAAAGTACAACAGCATCTCTTTAGTCACCAAAACCAAAATCTTGGTGTGTTGAAATTCCTTTCTTCCCCATTCATTCCAGCACCCAGCCCATCCCGATATCCAGAGCATAGACAAAGCAACAGAACAAAAGAATTGCAGTTTGTAGATTATTATCAAGTGGTAGAAGCTATTTGAAATTGGGTAGGAAATGTAACACCTGATATTGGTAGGTGTGCTCATCAGCAAGCTGACATAGCGGTTTCCTGGGTGCTTGAGATGTATCTGTATGCATCTGTGTCCTTCTATGGGACTCAGTTTAGCTGGGGACAGTATTAGTGTTTCTTTTTTTTTCCTGAGACTGGGTCTCGCTATGTTGCCTGGGGTAGTCCCGATCCCATAAGTAATCCTCAGCCTTAGCCTTCCAGGTAGCTGGGATTACAGACGCCCACCACTGTGCCCGGTGCTTTTTCGAGACCAGGTCTCCCTATGTTGGCCGGGATAGTCTCGAACCCATGAACTCAAGCAAACCCAGGCCTCTGGCCTCCCAGCGCTTGGACTACTGGTGCACACCACCACATCCGGCAATATTAGTGTTTCTTAACAACAAAACTGGTGCATAAGGAATAGGGAATGCATATTATGTTCTAACTATTCCCTAATATAGCTATTGTAGTAGAACAAATTTGTGTTTTCAAAAGAAGCATTTTAATAGAATGCTAAGTATATGTGTATGGGGGCATAAATATACAGAAACACTATAGGATCCCAAACATCTAAACATTTCCAGACAAAACTAGCAAACTGAATGGCAATGTCTAAAAAATAAATACATGATGAACATTTTTGGTTTATTCCAAGAATACAAAATCTAACATTAGAAAAATCTGTTATGTGAAATTTACTACATAAACAGATTAAAGGACGAAAAAATTATAATCCAATATCCAGAATTTAGAAAAATTCTAACACCCATTCATGATATTAAGTACTTAGCGAACTGAGAAATATATAGCTTGCAAACACCTACACTAAACACCTTTCTTAATGGTGAAACTGTCTCTTTTAAATCAGAAACAAGACAAAGATACCCACTATCATTGCCTTTACTCAGAACATCATTAGGTAAAGTAACAGCTTAATAATTAGAAACAAACAAAACTGTCACTACTTACTTGCCAACGACTGCCCACAGAAAACTCAAAAGAATCTACAAATAAATTCCACTGCCCCTCCTGTCTCCACTACCTTTTCCATCTCCACTTAAATCCAGATCATACCATTTACTTGCTCAAGACCCCCTTGATCCCACCCTACTAGAATAAAGATATAAAAATAAAGATAAGAATAAAGTACAGCAAGGTGATTGGATACAAAATTAATACAAAAATAGCATTTCTATATGCTGGGAATAGTTACAAAATACAATTTTTAAAGATAACATTAATAGTAGCAACACAAATTATAAAGTGCCTAGGAATAAATCAACAAGAAGAGAAAAGACTTCTGCTTTTGGACATGATAGAATAACAGAAACCAGATCTAAGTTCATGGTTGAAACAACCAAAAAGGCCTGGGTGGAATATATGAAATAATGGTTTTCAAGACATCAGGTTTCCAGTGACAGAGGTATGATTGCTGAGCACTAAGAATTAATAAGGTGAATCTCGCAAGTGGCCTGATTAACTGTCTAAAGTCTGCAGACAACGGTGATAAAAATGACCAGAGTCCAGAGGATTTCCCAAGTTGAGAGGATGACTGGGGGAGAGCAAAGCAGCAAAAGTTTACAGGACAGAATATTAGAAACAAGTGTAAAAACTCAGGGGATCAACAGTTTCCCTCAAGTACCTGACAGAATATGAAGTTACCGTAAATGTGAACGACAAATTTTTCATTAAAAAATTGGTAAAAACACCTTCAATATTAAAGTTTTTCAGGAAAACATACCACAAAGACAGAGTCATAATCAAGTCAAGATACTAACATAGTATAACATCTAGAACATGTGGAAAAGTTCCTATTAATCAACAAGAAAATGACAACCCAATAAATATGGGCAAAAACTTGATTGGGCATTTTGCAAAAGAAATCTCAAATGCATAATAAATATATATGATACATATGTTTCCTTGTGGTCTGGAAGTGAAAACTAAAATCAAATGAGATACCCTTTACCACTAGAGTGTCATAGATTAAGAGGTTTTGAACATACAGAATAAGGGCTCTGATATACTGCCACTGGGAGCGAAGATTGGTAGAGGCACCTTGAAAAATAATTTGAATTTATACATACCCTGTGATCCAGTAATTTCTGCAAAGAACCTAGAGATACCTTTCAAACACCTATAACAGGAGACATTTATAAGCATAGTCTAAATGATACCAATTATAAATTGCAAAACTAAAAACCAGGGAACATTTCAAATGTGCATGGTAGAAAAGTAGATAAATTATGGTAACTCACAACAGTAAAGTATAATATTCACATAGCAAGTATAAATCTTCAAAGAATGTTGAGTGAGTGAAACGAAGCACGTCTCAGAAAACTAAATACAATATCATTTATAAAGAGCTCAAAAGGGAAAAACTTATCATTTATACCAATGAGTACAGGTGGCTATGGTGAAACACCTTTTTACAAAGATAAAATGAAGACATGATAATTACAACAATCCAGAGATTAATTATCTGGGATGAAGAGAGAGAGATCAAGAATGGAAACAGAGAGGGCTGGAAAGGTTTCTGGGGATGTTCTGAGGGTAGGAGGTTCAGCTTATTATTAAGTCAATCTATATTTTATATCTATTGCATGTATCAAATAATACTCATACAAATTTTATAAATTTGGGTACAAATGGGGATATGTTAACAATGTCTTTCCAAATGCAAAATATTCTCAATATAATATTAAATACTAAAGAATTTAACTTTCTTCAGGTCTTGAAAGCAAGTACTGGATAATCTTCCATTATTTCAGTTATTATAATAATGCCAAAGGCCAAGGAAATATCTTTTGAGAGTTGTCATGAAATCAGATTTGCTGTGAAGACAGAAATTATTTATAGTCTATACTGTTTACCAGAAATGTGGAACCAAATATATACACATACAATAAAGAACATTTCACTATACCAGCAGTAATAACAAAGTAAATACTGTCAAAACATCCACAACCATTAGTGATTTTATTGAACATTCAGTCACAGAATTTTGAATAGTGAAATGTGATTACAAGATACACCTCAGGCACCCCAATGACCTCAGTTCAGAGTCCACCCCCTCATTAGGCTTCACTTTTGTCCTACCCAACACCTCCTTTGCAATCAAGTCAGGCCTCACTGTCCTCGGCCACCTCTGTCGGGCAACTGAGTACAGACAAGTGGCCTCCACTTCCATTATCCTGGTAGCTGTCTAATGCATTTGAACCACAAATGGTCCTTCCATCTTTCCTATCCCAGCTCCATCTTCATAAACTGAAGATGACAAGGGTCCCCAAGGTGTACAATATTTCTCTGCAGATCGTTTTAAAGGAAGTGGGGAAGATACATATGTGCTAATGGAGCTTCTATGGCTGAAACAATTTATCTGCAGATGTGCTCTGACTAGCCACATACTGATCAATTTTGTTATGCTGAAGTAATTGAAATTAATGGTCTTATTTGAAGGCAGTGGAAGGTCTTATTTGAAGGCAGTGGAAGTGACGTTTCTATCTGAAGTTGGAATAAGAGTTTTTTCCAATATACTAAGCTGATACTTTAACCATAATTATAATAAAGTGGTACTTTTTAAAACTACTTTAGATTCAGTGAAATTTTCAACTTTTGAACTACTGTCTCTCACAAGACTTGAATAGAGGACAAAAAAGAATCAAAATATAACTGAAACTTGAAGGGAATTGATTACTGGGAGAAAAAGAGAAACTTTTTAGATATCAAAACCAAAGGGGAAAAAAAAGGTGTATCAGGGAGAAAATCACGAGTAGTGGTAGCAGCAAAAATGCAAGCCTTTGGCTCACCAGTACAACAGCATTCACCCACGTGGAATCTCCAGGAGACAAAGCACTTGAAATTTCATTTGAAATTTGCCCAGGGCCAGTAATCAGGACTATTGGACCTATATGTCAGAATGTTCTGAGGCGGCAAGAGGGTTAGGTTTAAATCCTGGGAGGTCCAGCCACCACCAGAACTATTCCTGTTCTAGGTAGGCCCTGGGAGCAAAAGGTAATCTGATAAATCTGATCAATTTGAGCTTCCCTGACTCCTACTGGTTTGTGGTAGAAAGGATATGCTGGGGCATATCTTCTCTAACATTTCTAACCCTCATCTTTAGCCAAGAAAAAGATCTAAAACAATGTTGAGGTACCTTTTAAGTGCTTCTAAGACAGCTTTAACACAGTGTTGGGCAAGGGACAGAAAACCTCAGAGAAACCATAAAACACAATCCATATGAAGGCAGTGGCACCATAATATTGCTTTGTTCTGGGAATTCTGCCCTTAGACAAAACCGCAGTCATGAATATATAAGCAGCCACTTTCTGAGCTATCTCACAAAGACTGAGCTCAGCCACAGAGCAGTGAGCCTCAGCAGGGGAAGCAGGAAATGTGGGCAAGCCAACCAAGGCAAGTGCTTCACCTCTGGGCGACAGTGCAAATCCCAGCTGGGGAAGAGTCCACAGTGGAAAACAGATCTTGTTTGTAATGATCTCAGTTGAAAAGCAATGCGGCAAACACTCTACAAACAATATCCGGTCATAGTATCTAAACGGCTAGAATAGCCAGTGGCACCCAAACTTTGGGAAGTAAAGTTTCTAAAAACTTCAAGAGGATCAGGACCTCTGAAAATATTGCATCTAGAGGCTGCCATCTCTTATGATTATTTCCTGTGTCGTTGTGAAAGTTAATGGGACAAAGCCTTCACTATCAGCAGAGAGAAGAATCCAGTGGGAGTCTGCAAAGTAAAATAAACACAAAGGTAACTTAGAACATCTTATCTTATTCTACAAAGAAAATTAGACAAGAAAAATGTTTTCAAGGTGAAGAATACAGTAGCTGAGAATATCGGCTAAGCATCTTAAGAGTTTAGAGAATGGGAAGATGAAAGGACTGAGCCAGGTTATATAGCAGAAAGGGGGTGCTGACAGCTTAGGCACAGTAAAGGCACATACATTTTCACCCATAACTCAGAACTATGCTTCTGAGCTTGTGTGAACACATTAGGGATTGGGTATACAGTATCCCTACCTAGCTACCTACAAGCTACTAACATTTCTCCAGAAATTATGTGAAGTCAGGAACAAACACTTTATGAAGGAAACCTCTTTATTCCTTTGATCCATAGCAACCTTCAGACACCCAAGGAGGCTGAGCTGACTACAACAAGACTAGAATGGCCCAGAAAATCGTGGTTTGTTTTGGGGTAACCTACAGCCTAGCACAGATCTGAACCTTTTTTGGTCCTTCCAAGCCTAATGTGTCTCACCTTTTGAAATCCGAAAATTCCCCAAAACATGTAAAATACACAGAGAGGTTTTTGCTGGTGTTGTTTGTAATACTAATCTGTCAAAGAAAATATGTAAAATACTGTACCCCTAAGAATGGAATATTAATCCCACCCAGTAGAAATGACAATTATAAAGTCATATTACAAATGCATGTGTCAAAAGAGAAAAATGTTGGTGCTTTGTTAATGAACAAAATGTTCAACGAAGTGGCTACTGTGGAAAAAGTGAAGCACTAGAAAACCACCATGCTCAACTGATGGAACGTGAGCACAACTCAGACCTTTACCACCTAGGACAGTCCACATTTGCTGCATATTAAACCAACAGCTCCTTTAACAAGGATCTTGTAGGGCTGCCATGACCTTTAGGTATTAGCGCAATGGATTTTTATGTCATTTCCTTACAAATCCTTACATATGGCTTTGTAACTTCTCTTTTCATGTGTTTATTTAGGTTTTCCAGCTAGACTCTAAGTTCCTTAAGAATAGAATCCAAATTTTCCATGTGCGTTGGTATATAGGCCTGGGTATACAGGAGGTGATTAATAGTATTTATTAACTATTAAATTTCCAAATGGTTGGTTTATCTCATTTTTCTTACCAGTGAAGGTTATGAAACAGATGGTAGAGGGAGGAGGGTGTTGGATGGAGTTCATTTCTGTTTTACCTACCGTGTAACATTTCAATGAGAGAAAGGCCAAAAGCCTGCTGGATTGTACTGAGCCTGAGTTTGCCATTGCAGAGAAGCAGAGCTCTTTTCTCAACAACACGACCTACATAAGGCTTCTTTAAATATAAAAATAGAAGTTAATAAAATGATTGCAGAAGCAATGGAGTTATTAACATTTCTTAAGAACAGCATATATAATTTTTTTTTTACCAATTCTTACTTATTACCAAAGACATTTCAGTTTTAGTTATTTATTTATTTTTTTTAAAGATTAGGTCTCGCTACACTGCCTGGGGGAGTCTCAAACCCACACTCAAGTGATCCCTAGCCTTAGTGTCCCAGGTAGCTGGGATTACAGGTGCACGCCACCATGCCCAGCTTTACATTTCAGTTTTAAATAAGGAATTTTTTTTCTACATTATTTGAAACTAAAGGGTCAGAACCAAACACTACCCCAAATGTACTTTTCCTTTTACTCTGTTCTTTCCTCAAAGTTCTGCCATTATCACAGGGAACAAGTCTTCCTCAGCTCTAACTAATAACAGTAGAGAATGGAGAATGGCAGGCTGAAAGATAACAGTTTGATAGTAAGGAATAACTGCTTCACTGTTTCAGATACAACTAAGAAACTTCATGCTTTCTTTATGTGATACCAAGAGACTATCCTAAACGGTAGAAAACCAGAAGATTTGCTTAAGTAAAGCAAACAAACTGGTGAAAACTCCCTTAACTTAGAAAAACACTTTAAAAGTCATATTAAAAATTAACTCATCTTTTAAAATGGTCTCAAATATCCTTTGACAAAGAAAAATTAAAAATGATAGCTCTAATTTAAAATATATTGAGTCTAAAGATATAATATTAAAACATAAGAAAATTACAACTTTTTATTACAAATCTTCATACCTGAAAAGTAGTTTTTAAGTAAAGTATTTGCCTTTACTTTTTTTGTGTGTATCTAACTTCTTTTGTTGTTAAAATTATCACTACTCACTTTCTGAATGCTGAAACAATTTCAGTGATGAAAAACTATCCATTTGTGGTAGGATAAACAAAGCAAATACATCTACTAATAACATTTTAAAAGATGTTTCATTTCTGTGAATATCTTTTAAAATGAATATATAAGCTCAGAAGGCCCGGCACGGTGCTGCATGCCTGTAAGCAGCAGCCTAGGAAGCTGCCATGGGGACCGGGAATCAAGGTTCAAGTCCACCGGGGCAATGTAGTGGGACCTAGTTCCAAAAAATTAGCTGGGTGTGGTAGCACACGCCTGTAATCCCAGCTACCTGGGAAACTGAGGCTGGGGATCGCTTGAGTCTGTGGTATCCCGGGCAACATAAGCCTGCGGTTGCACGGACAAAAATAGCGAGACCTAGTCGCAAAAAAAAAACAAAAAAAAACCCATATATATATATATATATATATATATATATATATATATATGTGTGTGCTCACAATAATCATATCAGTGTGTATTGGTAGTGTTCTAGATAAAGAGATCTGCTTTACAGTAGCTAAGTACGGAACATCCAAGTTAAATCGCTCTGTGTGTATAACCGTTAGATCAAGTTCAGTGAGATAAAGAAGAATTTTTGGTAATAGTACCAAATTAATTGGTTATCAAACTCAGAAGAAAATAGATGCTTACCATATACAAAAAATTAATGGTAAAAACTTAAAAATAATAGCAAAATATTACAAGAAAATCTGGAGTATTAATTTCTAAAATTAAATTTATAAATCCAATAGGATAAAAAAGCAATAGGCAACTTACAGCTAATTGGGAAAAAAAACAACAAAAACCTCAAATGCATTAATAGTGAATGAAATAAAAATGATAAAAGTGCAAAATATCTCTCAGGCTGATAAGGATGAGGAAAAGGACAGTCTCATAGGCTCTTGGTAGGCATGCGATGATGCATTGCTAAATAACACATCTTTGAAAGGCAATCTGGCAAACTCAATTAAAAGTAGAAGTGTATGAATGTGTATATGCTAAATTATATATATTTATGATTTACATATCTATTTATCTACTTCTGGGAACCAATCCAACAGAAATAAAAGTATGCATACAAATGAATACATTTAAGAATACTAGTGCAGCACTACTTAGAGTATCTAAGAACTAAAAAGAAAGTGTCCATCAACAGCTGAGAAAACAGCACTTTCAGCCTGAAGTGAACAGTGTACCATATGACCCATTCTGGTAAAACAGCGATGATCACTACTACTAGCACCACCACCCCAATATACTTATGTACACATAAGATCTGTGTAAGATTCCCTGAGTATGAAGCAAGATATGGAAGGAGTCATACTAATTTGCTGGTTAAAGTGAGTTACTGAGAAGGGGAACAATGACAACTTAAATGAGAAAAGACAGTGTTTATGATACAAATGAAATATGATATGGTCCCTTTTATGTAATATTATGCTTGTACATGTATGTGTATGAATAAACGCATCACATTTTTTCAGTGAATATAACCTCTCTTATAAATAGAGGTGTCTACATTGCATAAAGAAAAGGTTTTCATAGTGACACACTAAAAAGCATTTTTTCCCTAAAGGTAAGTGGCCAGAATGAGTGAATCATTCATTTTTCCATGCCATACACATGATTTTATAATCGTGGTGCATGCTGGTAGATGGTATACTGAAAAGGTATAACAACAACCTGCCTGCAACATTAACATGCCCTGTTCAGTATAGTTCCATTAGAATACCATCTTCCTCTCAATCAATTTTTTTTTTTGCAGTACCCTCTGGCTATAGGAGCTTTTACATATAGTGGGAGCTCCTCAAAGGAGAAGTTACCTGACAAGCGATGTGAACATATGGCAGATCCTGGGAGAGCGGATACACAGGAGAAAGTTTCTTTCCATCATGCAATAAGTCTTTGAGAGAAGAAAGACACCGCTGCACTTCAATTAGGATTTGAGGTAAAATTTCCAGTTCCTCAGACAACTGAGTTTTCCTTTCCCTTTGTGGGTTCTTCATTTGGGGCAAGTTGGGAGGTTGTGGGGTGCTGGTATGGTTTGGTGTACCGCTGGGTCTGGGCAGTGTCACCGACTGTTTAATCAGTTTCTCATCCACAGTTTCCAGTGCTATGGAGTCCTCACAGGTACTGGATGGAGGACTTTTTATTTGTTTAATAAGAGTATTTCCACATCTGCCACTTTGACTATTATTATTAGCTGCGGATAAGAGCTCTCTGTTTCGGTGACATAAATCTTGAGAAAGACTTTGAATCAGCTTCTTTTTATTTGCTATATGTAGCAGAGTATTGAAAGGAGAGGAGTCACTCTGGTTTTCACTTGATGTTATTGAAAACTTTTCCAACATTACTTCTCTAACAATCAAATGAATGATATATTGGTCAGATTTTGAAGAAGGAAGAAATGCTGAATCTGTGGGTTTTTGTTTCCCTACCAAAATTAGTAATAATTTATCTGTCAAGAAACAAATGCCTTTTGGTCTTTCACTGCTCTCTAACTGAATTTGCTGGATGTTTACCATAAATGATGGAATGACAGAATAGATAAAAATTGTATTACAAGTATTAGAAGCCACTGCTACTATCTGAGCTTTAGGATTAAATGCTATTAGATCAGGAACCAGAATACCTGGAATGATGACTTTTCTGGTTCCAGCAACATCTTTTTCAAAGGTCACAAGGACCAAATGTGAAGAATCCAGGCCAGTCCCTGTTAAGAGGTCCTTTTTTCTTAGACAAAGAAGAGAACTATTCTCAGACTTAGATCTATCAAAACGTAAATGAGTTAGATCCAAGGGATCTGAAAAGGAAGAAGAAATAGGAGAAACTGATGTTTCAAAAGGGACCGGTCCCTTTTCCACAGAGGGCACTTCATCAATAACTGGTAAAGGATATAAACAAGTGTCTTCACCACTAGGCAGAGTGTCCAAGGTTTCAGAAGCATTTAAGCCACAGATCTTATCTAGGGGAAGTTCAGTAGCTATAGCAAGCTGGGAGTCCACAGTGGACTCAATGGAGCGGATATAGCTGTCCACCTCAAACACTGGGTAGAAGGAACACTGGTGAAGAGTCTTGTGAGAACTGTCCCAAATGTATGAATGCAGGCTACTGCCTACTGCTACCACCAGCCTCTGCCCATCCTGGGTCCAACAGGCACAGTGAATGAGGCCCTGGGTGTTGATGTCAGCTTTTACTTGGGAGCTGTCACAGGAAACATGGAAAAGGGAGACATCCTGTGCTGTCAACAGAGTCAGGATAGCACTTTTCGGGTGCCACACACAGCCCTGGGGAAGGATGGGCAGTGATACTCCAACCTCACAGATCTGAGACAATAGCCATTTGCTTGTTTCTGTAGTGCTGGGACACAGCTGCCAAACACTGACATGCTTCTCGTGCTGGACAGCGAGCAGAGCTGGCCTGTCAACTCTATCAAGTGGGGCCCAAGACACACGATACACATGTTCAAACTGTCCAATGACCTTTGAGTCTCCAAATGTGACCTCTTCACTGTGAAGCTGTAAATCAGTTAAGGTTACCTGGTTTCCATTAGTCCAGGCAAGGCCATGAATTGGGTGTATGGCTTGATACAATGCATTCAGCCCAGTTCTGAGAAGTTTTCCTTTTCCCAACTCCATCCTTTCTGACAAAGGTACCTGAAAAAATAAACAGTTCTATAACTGAATATAACTAGACAAATCCACAAAGTAGGACATTTTACAAGAAAAAAAGACACGTTTCACAGGTCAATAGTGTGAGGGGATAAAAGGCCAAAGGGCATGCTGCCGATTAAAGAGACTAATGAGGCCAGGCACGGTGGCTCGTGCTTGTAAGCTTCAGCCTATGAAGCGGCCAGGGCTAGGGATCGCGGTTCGAGTCCTGCCTGGGGCCCGTAGCGAGACCTAGTTCCAAAAAAAATAGCTGGGCGTGGTGGTGCGCGCCTGTTATCCCAGCTACCTGGGAAGCTGAGGCTGGGGGTTGCTTGAGTCTGTGGTACCCCGGGCAACGAGAGCCTGTGGTTCCACGGGCAAAAATAGCAAGACCTAGTCTCAAAAAATAAATAAATAAAAAATAAAGAGACTAATGACATAGAATTGATATTAAAAGATACTGTAGAGTTACTGACCACCTTAGATGTGAACATGGTGCTATGATTATGGTAGAATATGTCCTTATTGTTAAAAATGCAGGTTGAAGAATTTGGGGTAAAATATCCAGTGCCTACAACCTGCTTTCAAATGGTTTAACAACAAGTTATATAGATAGACAGAGATAAAACAAATGTAGCAAAATGACTGCTGTGTTCAAATGGAGGCTATGTCAGTACTCACAATAATTTCAACTTTCAAGTCAAAAAGTTTTCATATTAAAAAGTCTAAGAAAAATCTCCTTTCCTATCTAATTCCCCTTTCATTGCCAAATCAACGAATAACTGATGTTCATGTTCTTGACTTTGTTAGCACTTATTTCCTTATTTAATTTTAATTAAAGTGGCTCTTACCTCTATTCTAAAATGACATTCAAGTCATTACTGCTATTTCTACTTCATCATATTTAAACGTCACTTAATAATTTTTAGAAAATTTTCTCATTCCCTGTTGCATTTGCTCCTTGAAGCAATCCTTTACAATAATGTAAACTAGGCGAGGCTAATAACTAGGGACTCAATTTGACTTTCCTCTGTCCTGCTTTCTCAGTCACAGAGTCCTATTATTAGAATTCTTAGAATGGTTACTGAATTCAGTACTTTTTACCTTGAGTCAGAGCACTATCACCTTTAATTTAGGTGACTTCAATAATCAACTCTAAAATGGTTTCCCTATTTCTAATCTATCTTCTCTAGTCCATCTTGTTTAAAACCAATCTTAAAAATCCCTGGGTGGAACCCTGATCGACCTGAAAACTGTTACATGTCACCTAGTGCCTAGAGCTGCACTGCCCAGCACAACAGGTACTAGTCATACGTGCTATGTAAAGTGAAATCAATTAAAAGGCCGGGCACAGTGGTGCATGCCTGTAAGCGGCAGCTTAGGAAGCTGCGGCGGGGACTAGGGATCGCAGTTCGAGTTCCGCTCAGGGCAGTGTAGCAAGACTTACTCCCCAAAAAAAAGCTGGGCGTGGTGGCATGCGCCTGATCCCAGCTACCTGGGAAGCTGAGTCTGGGAATTGCTTGAGTCTGTGGTACCCCGGGCAACGTGAGCCTGCAGTTCCACGGGCAAAAATAGCAAGACCTAATCTCAAAACAAACAAACAAATAAACAAAAACAAAAACAATAATTAAAATACCTTTTCAGGTAGTCCATGGCTATCATACTAGACAGAGCAAAACAGAATATAAATATTGAAGAAAATACTGGACAGTGCAGGTCTAGAGGACAAAAGTCTGAATTCCTCAGTTTGATACTCAAACCCTTCCCTATTTGAATGTACCAAGGTCTCCAATCTTCAGAGTTATAATGCCTAGCTCATTCCAACCAATGAATGACAACTGAAGGCCCAGCTTAAATGCCATATCCTCTGAGAGGTTTTTTTAGTATCCAGGTTAACAGTAGATAAAACCATACATTCCTAAATCCCTTGGAGTCTAAACTACTAAGGTGACACCTTCAGTTTCCTACTATAATAACCATATTCCATTTCCACAATTAACAAAGTCCTTGAGAGCAGAAACTAGACTTATATTTTTTGCCTGTAGATTTCAGGCATACATTCTAAGTGCTGGCAAGTATTTTCAGAAGGATTATTCTGAACTCATTACATTACTTAGAGAGTTGCCAACTGGGTCACAGTATTGCCAGAGGGTGTGTTGATTACATTTTGTTTAGGCCTGATAATACTAGTCAGTTAAGGCTCTTTGGATTATATCTGGACATACTTTCTAAGGCTGGTAATAATCCAGGCTTTTAAAAAATGAGTGAAACAATGAGGATACTGTAATAAGAGCTATTGCCCTCCCCTCCCAATCCATATAGTAAAAATGCAGCTGTATACTAACATTTCTCATTTCTTATATGGTCAAAAAATGAATAACCTAAGCAAACATATATATTGGTATACATTTCCAGGTTTTAAAGAACTCAGTATTTAAAACCTGAGGACTAATAATGCTGATAAATGACAATGTTAACATTTTATAAAAACAGTACTTAAAAAACTAAAAGTTTTCTTATTAGTATGGAGGTAGGAGTAGAACCCACATCTTTATTTCTGGTGATTATAACAATGTAGATTCTATGTCACTGTCATGATAAGAACATGATGATCTCCTTGCACCATCTTATATACAAAGCCTGGTCTACTGATGCTTTATTTTTTTAAAATTTTTTTTGAGACTAGATCTCGCTATCTTTGCCCATGGAACTGCAGGCTCATGTTGCCCGGGGTACCAAAGACTCAAGCAATCCCCAGCTTCAGCTTCCCAGGTAGCTGGGATTACAGGCACACACCACCAGGCCCAGCTATTTTTTGGGACTAGGTCTTGCTGTGTTGCCCCCAATGGGGCGCGAACTGCAATCCCTAGCCCCAGCCGCTTCATAGGCTGAAGCTTACAGGCACAAGCCACTGTGCCTGGCTTTGGTCTACTCGTTGCTTTAATGAGCTTCAGTTGGATGCATTAGTTGGCTCTGCTTCAGTCTTCAGCTGAAACCTACTATTTGGATTGGTTTCAGCCTTTAAAAACATTGGAGCCAGGCATGGTGGCTCCTAGCTACCTGGGAGGCTATGGCTAAGGATCATTTAAGTCCACGGGTTCAAGACAACCCTAGTCTCAAAACAAAACAAAATCATAATGGCCCAATGACTCAGGCTCTAAATATCATTTCTAGCATTGCTGAAAGAATGCATTTCCATACATATCTAGTTATATAAGATTAATAATAAGAATAAGGCATATTATCTGAGTAACTGGTAATGTTTGAATGTTCACTTTCAAATCCAAGTTAACATCATCATAAGAATTCTTTAACATGGCAATAAATTGTCTCAAGCAAATTATATTTAAAAATTCTATTAGTGAAATGATGTAACACTAAATGTTGTAATAATAAAGACTGTGAAAGATTAATTCAGATATAAAAACCGTTAAAAAAACATCCATGATAAATTCAGACATATCAATGAAAGTGAAAATGCAAGCTGGGCATGGTGGTGCGTGCCTGTAAGCAGCAGCCTAGGAAGCCGCGACAGGGACTGGGGATTGCGGTTCGAGTTCCAGCCAGGGCAACATAGCAAGACCTACTTCTGCCCCCCCCAAAACAGCTGGGTGTGGTGGCCCGTGCCTGTAATCCCAGCTACCTGGGAAGCTGAGGCTGGGGATTGATTGAGTCCGTGGTACCCCAGGAAATGTGAGCCTGTGGTTCCATGGGCAAAAATAGCAAGACCTAGTCTCAAAAAAATAAAAAAATTTAAAAAAAAAAAAAGAAAGTGAAAATACATGGGGGAAAAAGTGTAAAACTCAAATGAGAATATCTTAGAATTCTACAATCCCAGCTTAAAGGGAGTGGCCATTTGGCATTGAAAATATATAGCCTAGTGACAGCATAATCCAGGAGCTGGCAGTGCTGACAAGTTTTTTTCCCCTGCAAAATAAGGCCAAACTTTTGAGATTTAATGATTAAAATGTTTTAAGATTTTTAAAAACTGTAATGAAATTTCACTTTCTTCCCTCCCCCGTCCGCCCCCCCAGGTTTATTCTATGATTTTCCGTGCAATCTGTATTTTAAACTGGTCAATTTATGCAGTCAAACTGCATTTTGGTAGCACCTCTAGTGTCACTGCTTATAGAATCATGATACTAAAATCAGTGCTATAGGAAAAATAATAATTATGCTTTTAGTAGGCAATTCTTGGTTCATAATTTTAAGACACTCATAGGAATCAAGTAAACAAAAAGTATGGGCACTCTGAGTACTAATCCTGTCTCTTTAAGTTACCGTAACCAGTGTTTGGCTATAGGTACCAAAATGCTATGATAAAATATACCAGATCCTCTAAAACCTGAAATGAGTCAACACATGATGGAGTTGATAAATATAGATGGCTGTCTCAAATCCTTTCTATAAGTAAATATGCAACAATCCTGTACAATAATATCATAAATGTGTAAGATTACCCTTATAAAAAATTAAATGCCAAATTTAACTCTAAAGTGCAAGTCATTTGAGGGCCGGGCACGGTGGCTCCTGCCTGTAAGCTTCAGCCTATTAAGCGGCCGGGGCTAGGGATAGCAGTTCGAGTCCTGCCTGGGGCCCGTAGTAAGATCTAGTTCCAAAAAAAATAGCTGGGCGTGGTGGCGCGTGCCTGTCATCCCAGCTACCTGGGAAGTTGAGGCTGGGGATTGCTCAAGTCTGTGGTACCCTGGGCAACGAGAGCCTGTGGTTCCACGGACAAAAATAGCAAGACCTAGTCTCAAAAAATTAAATAAATACATAAAGTGCAAGTCATTTAACACATCAATAATTTTTACTTCAGTTAAGACTCCAAGAAACTTTAAAAACTGCCGGGCAGGGTGGCTCATGCCTGTAAGCTTCAGCTATATGAAGCGGCCAGGGCTAGGGATCGTGGTTTGAGTCCCGCCTGTGGCCCATAGCGAGACCTAGTTCCAAAAAAAATAGCTGGGCGTGGTGGTGCGTGCCTGTGATCCCATCTACCTGGGAAGCTGAGATTGAGGGTTGCTTGAGTTCATGGTACCCCAGGCAACGAGAGCCTGCGGTTCCATGGGCAAAAATAGCGAGACCCAGTCTCAAAAAAAAAAAAAAGGAAAAAAGAAACTTTAAAAAACTGTCCTTACTTTTCATGGCATAATTTTATGTTTCTGTCAAGCTTTGTATGATTAAGACATACCAAAACAAAGAAAATCAGGATGACACTGTTACTGAATACAAAACTATGTTATAGAGACACACCCAAATACAATCTGAATTTTTTGGCCAAAATGAAAGAAAACTATGGAAATAAATGTGCCCAGTGTGTGTAAAACATGGTTTTGGTAACCGAGGATTCCATCAATCCTTCTAAGAGTCTTGTGAGAGGGATGCCATTATTTTCATTTGAGAGATAATAAAACTTCAAAAAATTAAGAATCTTGCCACTTCTTATTTTACAAAATAAATTCCAAACAGACTTAAAATCCAAATTTAAGATTTAAAAACAAAAATATAAAACTTTACAGTACTACAGAAATACCCAAACATATACACATACACATATATGGATATTCACTGCAGCATTATCATCTTTAAATATTCACTGCAACATCTCTTATAATAGAAATAGATAAATGTATATCAGTATGGAAATAGTTAAGTAAAAATAAGGAAGTTCTATGAGAATTAGTATAGAAAAACCTCTTATTACATAGAGTATAAAATTCACAAGATAAAATGTCTAGTATGTGCCCAATATTTATGAAAAAATTTCACCTCTTCATGTTTGTACATGTATTTCTTTTTTTTTTTTTTGAGACTAGGTCTTGCTATTTTTGCCCATGGAACCGCAGGCTCTCGTTGCCCGGGGTACCACAGACTCAAGCAATCCCCAGCCTCAGCTTCCCAGGTAGCTGGGATGACAGGCGCGCACCACCATGCCCAGCTATTTTTTTGAAACTAGGTCTCGCTATGGGCCCCAGGCGGGGCTCGAACCGCGATCCCTAGCCCTGGCCACTTCATAGGCTGAAGCTTACAAGCACGAGCTACCATGCCCGGCTTGTACATGTATTTCTTATACTTACATAAACATGCAGAAAAAAATCAGGAACCATATATAGTAAACTATTGATGGTAGATATTGAGGTGGAGTAGGGTTAAGAGCTAAGGTGTGACTATTTCTGTAATTTTGGAAAAAAGTTTTAACAATAAACTTGTATTGAAATAGGTCTTTTGTAACTGAAAATAACAAATATTTAGATACAAAAATAATTTATAAAGCGTTCTCATAACCTAGTTAAAAAAATGAACACTCTAAATTTAAAATGGTCAAATACCAACAGCAATTTACAGAGCATTAATACAGTGATCAATAAACACATTTATAAACAGTGTTTAACCTTATTATGAAATACTATTAACTTGCAATGTCTCTATTTTTACCACTCTGTTCTTCACCCACCCTAAACTGATTCCATTCCCATCACTTCTTCAAAGTAGCTTTCACCAAAACACCAGTGTCATCCACATCACTGAACACAGTGAACATTTTTCAATCCTATTTTACTGAGTAGCATTTAAAGACAGAAAGTCAGGGTGTAAATGCAAAGAAATGTATTTACTCCCACACTACCTGGTGATTTTAATAACCGCATGTGATTTCCTATACCACTTTGGTAGCTTTGCCACTGCTCTGAGAATGTCTACTTGAAACGTTATACTTCTATACATGATGTCAGATTAAGTGGCTCATCAGTGGCTTGCTAAATGGACAAATAAGTTCCCTTTCATTAACAACGAAGAAAACTGCCATCTCCAAACCACTGATCTTATATAAGATAATGCATGTTTTCCCTTAGTATCTACTTATGCACTTTTAAAAGACTTATTGATAAATAATGCATGACACATTTTCCTGGGCAGAGAAAATTCCTAATGGGTCAATTATATCAAAGGCAACTTACATACGTTTTCCGCCACCCATGTTAGTCTAATGTCACAGATGGTGTGTGTGACCAGGGTTACCAGAGGGTAAGAATTTGTGCACAAGGGGGAAAATAAACATAATAAAGTTGTAGAGGTTTTTAGAAAAATAAACTAGTATTTTCATCTTTAGTTACAAGAAGCAATTTGGCGCCGGGCACGGTGGCTCCTGCCTGTAAACTTCAGCCTATGAAGCGACTAGGGCTAGGGATTGCAGTTTGTGTCCCGCCTGGGCCCGTAGCGAGACCTAGTTCCAAAAAAATAGCTGGGCGTGGTGGCACGTGCCTGTAATCCCAGCTACCTGGGAAGCTGAGGCTGGGGATGGCTTGAGTCCGTGGTACCCCGGGCAACGAGAGCCTGCGGTTCCACGGGCAAAAATAGCGAGACCTAGTCTAAAAAAAAAAAAAAAAAAAAAAAAAAAAAAAAAAAAAAAAAAAAAAAAAAAAAAAAAAAAAAAAAAAAGAAAAAAAGAAAAAGAAAAAGAAAAGAAAAAAAGAAGCAATTTGGCACAACGATAATTACAAAAATCTGCTCCAATACTTTCACTCTATCGCCAGAGCGAATTCTGATCCCCTTGCCTTTTTTGTAGGAAAGGACAAAGAGAGGTCTGGCTTGGTAACTCGTCTCTCCCACACAACCCAGATTCTATGTGTGGTTGGGCAGAATTACCTTCTTTAAAAAAAAAAAAAAAAATCACAGCTCTAATTTTACTTTTCAGCTCAAATATCTTTGATGAGTCTCCACAGTCTACTTATATAAAACATTTCTTTCAGAATGTCTTAGGAAAGCACTTAAGGCTTTACAAAATTTGGTATTGATAGACCCTCTCAGCCTTACCTCCCTGATTATAAAAGGTCTGCTGAGGAATTTGGATGAAGCAGCACACACCCGTGTGATACTATGCAGGCTGGATCTGATAGAGAAGGAACTTGAGAAAAACTTCGCAGTTTCATAAGGAGTCATGAAATAGTTTAAGTGTCACATTCAAAAAAAGTGAGCCGAGTTTGTGACTACTTCAGTGGAGAAAATGGGCCATAATCATGAGATACTTCTAAAGCAGGTGGATGACACAAGGGAAGATGTGAGAAGTGAGAAAGGAGTATTAAGGATAATTTTTTGACTTGGGAAATGCTAACCAGGAATCAGAGAAAGAGAAGGCACTGCCTACTTCAAAGGTAAGAGCGGTGGGTTGTGCATGCGGGCCTCCCACGCCATTCTCTCCACACACCTGAATCTCTTTTTGACCATACCAGCCCCCACCCGCGAATGCCCGTTCCTCCACCTTCCTCCCTGCCCAACTAAAACCTTCCCATCCCGGTCAGGCCCCGCGCAGTGAAGACAAAATACCTTTGGTCTCACTGCCCCACAGAAATTGTCTTCCCGAGCCCATCACCGATTCAAGCCCCGAGGGGGTACCGGAAGTACCGGCTCTCCGACCTCCGATAGGTCAGTGGAGGCGGGGCAAACTCGGCAATATCCCCTGACTATTGGCTTTGACTTGTGTCACTTTGAGAGGTTCCTTCCCACTAGCCAATAAGCCTGGACTTTGCCGCAAGGCTCTCTAGGAGTTGTAGTCTTTGTAAACCTCCATCTATATTTCTTCCTCTCAAGAAAATTGACGCCCCACTTATCTGTTCTTATTTTCATCTAAGAAGGAATCTAAAGTCAACGCGGTTTTTTACTCTTTGGAGGGAGAAACGGAAAGGAGTCAAGTATCCAAAAAAAAAAAGCTTCCACAAAAATATGCACTTATGATTTTTTTTTTTTAGGCTAAATGAGAATTTAATAGTTACAAGTATGCACTTATGATTAATGGTGCCCATATTCTGCCCCAGTTACAAGTTACTGTTCTACACTTACCCAAAAGTACCGGTCCAATGCCATAGCCCATGGAGGTAAAATGTCCCCTGGTTTCTTTAAAACAACATACTCCTGGAAGATGCTGAGGTACATGTTGAAACAGCCCTTGGGGAATTTCAACTTTGACTCACAGTACAGTTTAAGATCATCATTCTTGAACAGCACAGCCAGAGGTCCTTCAGAAGTGCTGACAAACAGGCCGGGTACGGTGGTGCATGTTTGTAAGCGACAGCTTATGGAGTCAAGGCAGGGTAAGGGAATCGCAGTTCGAGTCCCGCCCGGGGCAACATAGCTAGACCTAGTCCCAAAAAATAGCTGGGCGTGGTGGCGTGCGCCTATAATCCCAGCTACCTACCTGGGAAGCTGAGGCTGGGGATGGCTTGAGTCTGTGGTACCCGGGGCAACGTGAACCTGCAGTTCCACAGGCAAAAATAGCAAGACCTAGTCTCAAAAAAAAGAATAATAATAGTAATGCTGACAACCCAACGTCTCTGTCCTGACCACTTGGGAGGGTGAGTAGTACAAAAATGGAGGAAGAACATTCTAGTGTCCACTCGGTATTTTGGCTCAGATCTTTATCTCCACACCTATCTTCTAGCGCCAATTGTCAAAATTACACCTTCATATTAATTTTTGGTACAATGCAGGGAAACAGTGAGAAAATGGAGAAACATTTAAAGTCCCACTCATTGTTCAGGCAATTATTAACACCTCTAAAAACTATCTTTACAGATTTCTGTATCTCCTTTGGGTGAAGGGTCTGATATGGAGGCATAAGGTAGAACTTGTTCATTCATTCATTCGTTCATTCATTCACTCTTCATAGTAGGATTCACTCTACCCTGGAATTTTGTCCCCAACGGTCACAGAATTTCCTTGAGGACAGTGATTCGTTCTAAATTCAGTTGGTATCCTCAGGGTGCTGTTCTTCGCCTTGAATGGTAGAAACCTATCTGGAGTGGGGTGGGAGCGGGTGGCAGAGCTATGCGAAGATGGTGAATAAAGGTGGTGGGTGGTAGGTGGAGGTCAGCAATCACTGTTTTTCTATCTCCCATACCCCACCCACCCCACCCTCCAGCTTGCTCCTGTAGACAGACCGGGGCAGCCTAGTTGGAGTAGGTAGCGCTCTGGTACTTCCACACAGTTCTGAACTCTATGGCAATGAGCAATTCTAATTAAAGTGTTGGTTTACTTGCGGATCTTCCCTAGTCTATGCAACCGAATTACGCCCCAGAATTTAGCACAGAGTAGGTGCTAGATAAACTGTGGAACGGATGGATGAATGGATGGACGGATAAACGGGTGAGTGGAGGCACGAGTGTCTTGCACGCCTCCCTCACTAGTCTGTGGGCTAAGGATCTTCAGCCTAAGCGGAGTCGGGAGCAGTCGCGTCAGGGTTGCCTCCTCCGGGCTCCGCCCGGGCCCACCCCACCTTTCCTCGCCGCTCCGCCCCGCCGCCCCCTTCCCCGTGGCCCCTCCCAGCGCAGGTCCCGACTCCAGCCGCACCTCCTCCGGCTCTGCAGTGGCGGCGGGGAGACGAGCCGGAGCGCCAGCGGGGCCGGAGCCGAGCCGGGGTCGCGGCAGCTGCGGGGACCCTCGGAGGCGGGGCCAGTGGGACCGCGATGGGCGTGGAGATCGAGACCATCTCCCCGGGAGACGGTACCGGGTGGCAGAGACTGGAAAGGAGGAGGGGTCCTGGGGCGGAGCCGGGTGGTCTGGGGTCTGATACCGAGGTGGCGCGGTAGGTGCCGACGGGGAAGGGGGGTAGGGTGTCTAAGGTCTGGGGTGGCGGGAGGAGATCACAGACCGAATTGTTGGGGGTCTAGAAAAAGATACTCCACCATCCTCTTCCTGGCCCGCACACCTAAGGGAAACGAAGGTTGCGGCCGGGAGACTGGGGTCTGGACGCCGCTGTCGCGGCTAGAACTGCTCGATTATCCGCTACTGCTGATTTCCCAGGGCGGATTTTAACTCCTCTTTCCCTGCCCTACTGGCCGAGCTCTGGAAACTAGGGAAAGGTCGTGGCTTGGGATCTCTGCTGCTGGAGGCATCCCCTCTCACGCGCCCCCGCTGAGTCTGGGGTCCGCCGGCCCCCTGCGGGATGGGCGGAGAGACGCAGTGTGGATCCAGACAGTCTGGGCGGGGACGAGCGCTCCCTCCGTCCGCCGCCTCTGCATCTCACTTTATGCTCCAGCCCCACTCAGCCTCTCTGGCCAGTCTGTCCAGTTCCATGGATTTCATTATGGTCTGCAAGTCGGTGGCCTCCAAACTTAAACCCCCAGCCCACACCCCGATCAGAGTTCCCTGTGTCCCATTTATCCAGTGACTGCGCGACCTCCACCTTAATGTCCTACAGATACCTCAAAGTCAGCAAGTCCAAAACGGAAATCATGCTTCTGGTCTTCCCATTCCCAAGCGCTCCGTCTGTTCCCTTTTCCCTGCCTCTGGGGACCCGGGCCCTTCACTTTCCCAAGCTAGACATCCCAGGCTTCGCCCTGGTATAGGTGGGTCCAGGTGTGCAAGGAATAACTATTTATTTCTTAAAACCTAGCTCAGAAGCTTCCTTTTCTGTAGTATTTCACAGGCAAACTCCATTTCTGTCACGTTTTGTTGACACCCAGCTCCCAGGAAATAAGAAGTCCCCTGTGTTCCAGGTCACCTCCTAGTTCAAAGGAGTGGGCATATCATGATTCTGGATCACCCATGGGGTGCAGGCTTCCTTGCCCAATCTGGGAACCGTGGTGTTGGCCCAGAAAATAAATCCCTGAGGCATTTGTCATTCCTCTCCTCAAACCCTATAACCTCAGCACTCTCTCAGGGACCCACCGGCCTCTTGTCCCTTCCCTGACTCAGACTCAGAGATACTTCTGTCTGTAGAAATTTATCTCCTTACCCTCACTCTCTCATCAGACACAAGAGTACTTGTGGAGGTGGGAGGTGGGGAGATGTGGGGGTGGGGGTGGGTTGGGGTGGTTTCTGGGGGAGTTCACCACTTGTAGGGAAAGCCTACAGGAACTTTGCTTTAATGCTTTGCTTTTCTGCTTTGCTTTTAGCAGAATCTAAACCCCTGGGTCAGCCATACTAACCAGTATATTGAGAGGAATATACAAATTAATATTTCAACAGGTTTGCTGCCAAACTGGAGATGCCTGACTTAACCTACCAAGTTCAGTCTAGTCCTCCTGCTGAATATCCCAAAGCTCCATCCCTCAGCCCCAGCCCTAGTGAAGGCCACCATCTTCGCTACCCCAGATTTCTGTGCACCTTCTTAATTGGTCTCTCCAACTCCAGCCTCACCTCCCTGCTTTCAGTTGGCCTCCCCACCTCACTCCCACTCATTTCCTGAGCCAAAACTTGAGGACTCTTTAAAATGCATATGGACAATGCCCCCAGGTAAATAAGAAAATAATGTATCTTCCATCCCCTCCAGGTAGATGGTGATAGAGCTTTATGCCTCACTGCCAGCGCTCCCCCCCCCCAACTTTTTCTCCAGTTTTAGTAAGCTGCCTGGAAGTTGTAAAACACACCTGTCTTTCAGCAAATGTTTATGAATATGTACTGTGTACTAGTCCTGGTGTTACAGTGAACCAGACAGGCTCCTGCTATTGCTTGAGTCTGGGCCTTCAAACATGTTCACTCTTCCCAGATTATTCCTCCTGACTTCCTCTGATAAACTACACAAGGCTTAAGACCCAGTTTAACCTTTATCTTCTCTCTGATGCTTTCCCTGACACCATGTCAGTTGCTCCCTTGTCTGGGATCTAAATGTTGATTTAGTTAGTCCTCCCAAGGCTTTGTTACCCAGCCCCAGGGTGTTAAATTCCACCCAAATTTATACCTCCAGTGCAGTCTTCCCATCTGCCTACTTGCGGTATAAACTCGGATGTCTAATATGCATCTCAAGATTGCCACCCGCACAAATCTGTCCTCCACAATCCTCCCCAGCACGAGGATGAGCACCACCATTCTACACTGTCACCCACCCAAACTGAAAAAACAACTTTCATGCTTGTTTTCTCCTCCCTCATCCTGGAACCCCCTTCACTCCATTAACATACTCTGTCAGCTCGGCTTCTGAAATATATCTCCACTTCACTCTCTGCTGCCTCCTTGCTAATTCAAGCCGTCATTGATTTTTTCGTCTGGATTATTGCAACAGGCGCCTCACGGTCTATCCTACATACAGCAGCAACAGGGAATTTATAAAATCTTAATTCAGATTATGTCATTCTCATGCCCAAAATCTTCCAGTGGCTTCCTACTGACTTAGAATTCAATCTGGCTCCACAAGCACTTCATGACCCATCTTTTCCTCACTTCTCTCCACCCTCCTTTCTTAGCCTCCTTTCTATTCTGCAAGTGCACAGATCCTTTCCTGCCTCCAGTCTTGCTGCTCCCTCTTCCCACAGTGCTCTGCTCTCCCTAGCATTTTGCTCATCCTGCCAGTCTCAGTTTAAACGTCACCCTCTCTGACAGGCTGTCCTGGACCACCGTTTTCAATATGGCTTGTCACACTGTATCTCTCTTTATTCACGACTGTGTCTATTTTCTTTAGACACATCTATGATGATTTTGTTTGTTTGAATGTTTGGTCCCTTCATTAGACCTTGTCTTTGTGGTTCACTGCTGTATCCCTGAACTCAGGGCAGGCCACACACACGCAACAGATGTTCAGTGATTATTTATGAAGTTGTATGTATTCATTCTGATGGCAGTTGTCACTCTGTATCTTAATCTTTTATATTTCTCTAACTTCATCATGAGTTTATATATTGGTGTATCTGGATTTCAGTCCAGGTCTAACACACACTAGGCTGCCAATAAATGTTTGTGGAATGGGTAAAAGAAAGTGAACAGAGCAATCAAAGAAAGAAAAGAACCAGGAGAAAGTGGAGTTGAAGAACCCAAGGAAATAAAGTTCTGAGGTGAAATGACTAATCTGGTTCACACAAGGCACAAAGCAAGACCAGGAGCCATGTGTGTCTCCATAATATGGAGGGGAGTGTGGGCAAGAGTGCTTGGTCATGACCCCACCTGAATGTCCCAGGTGACTTTATCCAATGCCTTAATCATTCATGTACTCTTATGTCTCCTTGCAGGAAGGACATTCCCCAAGAAGGGCCAGACATGTGTGGTGCACTATACAGGTAGGCTTCTCCCTCTCAGCCCTCTTCTAAGTCTGCCCCTTCCAAGCCAGGTTTCTTGGATCCTCCTCTCCAGAGGTATCTGCCCCAATGTGTTAAACCTAAAGCCCAAGGTGACCATATCTTCTGACCAGCTATTCCCCACTCTTCCTGCCAACTTGTGAGAATGAGAAAGGAGGTTTGCAAGGTTAACACCTCCCCACTTAACCAGCAAGGGTCTTATGTAGTACTGGCCTCTAACTGAACCAAGCACCTCCAGGCTTCTTTTCCATGTGGTGGACAGGGTGAAGCCTGACCACACTGTTCTGTTTATTCTTGAAAATCCCTCTTAAAACTGAGAGTCTTGACCCTCCCTGGAGCCCTCTTTTCATCTTACGATATTATTAGAGGAGTCTGAGTTGATTGGAGTTTCCTTTCTTTCAGAAGAAAACTATTCAATTTAGCCTGTTATTGAGCACCTACTATGTGTGTGGTGCTGTGCTGAGCACTGGAAGCACAAAGATGAAAGGGAGCATTCTTACCTTCGTTGGCTGGGGGTCTGGTGGGTGAGCCATCCAGATGCAGTACAAGGACTGGGGTGATGGTACTGCTTGTCTCCGTGTGCTGTGGTAGACAGAGGAGGGCCCACATCTCTGCTGACCCCTATTGGGTGACCTGTATTGGAAATTCAGGTGTGCTGATAAAAATTCTATATAGAGTTCCTTAGGACTGCTGGCAGGAAGATCACAAACAGGTATTTGTTCCAAAGGGGGTGAGCACTCTGTCTTGTGACCTGCTTCCCAATATGGAAAACTTGGTGACAGCCACTTAGCAGAGTGCAAGGCCAGTTTAATTCCCAGGACATACTCAGATGGGGCCATTTTTAGCAGTTCTCCAGGCCAGTGTGAAGTGCCAAGTTAATTCTAGGCAGACAGTGTGGGTATTTCTCAACAGCTGTGTTGCCAGTCGCTGACGTCAGTGGGCTGGAGCTGTGTTTTATCTCCTGGTAATGTGGCCTAATTACCATGGGTCCTCTGAGGCCGCTGACCTATGTAATTGATTTATCTGTTCTACATGTTGCAGACAGATCAGTACTTATCAAGTTACTGAAACCACATCCTTTTGCACAGACTTTTCTCAATACAGAGAGTGGGCAATGTGCATTGAACACTAACATCAGCTCTAAAGGGTTCTGGCTTGGGGTGGGATGTCAAGTCTAACACAAGACTGCATGAGCCGGGCACAGTGGCTCGTGCTTGTAAGCTTCAGCCTATAAAGCGACTGGGACTAGGGATCGCGGTTCGAGTCCTGCCTAGGGCATGAAGGGAGACCTAGTTCCAAAAAAATAGCTGGGCATGGTGGCGCACGCCTGTAATCCCAGCTACCTGGGAAGCTGAGTCTGGGGATTGCTTGAGTCTGTGGTACCCCGGGCAGCATTAGCCTGCGGTTCCACAGGCAAAAATAGTGAGACCTACTTTCAAAAACAAAAACAAAAAGACTGCATGGGAATTTTGAATACATTTTAAAATTAAATATAAATACAGCAAAGACATAAATCTACCACTCAATGAATTTATTTAAAGTGATCACACTATGTAACTCATAAGTTAACATGTACTTATTTCCATTGCCCCTAAGCGTCTTTTTCATGCCTCCCAACAGTCATTATTCCTCCTTTGAGGTAACCATCAACATTTTGTTCCCATTGACTGGTTTTACTTGTTTCATACAAATGGATCACAGAGTATGTATTATTTAGTGTTTGACTTATTTCACAGAGTATTCTATCTGTGATATTTATCCAGAATGGTTTCTTCCTTTTTCTTTCTGTATATTTTATTGTATGACTGTATTATAATTTATCCTTTCTATAGTCAATGAACATTTGGGTTGTTTATAGTTTTGGTTATTATGAATAGTATTACTTTGAACAATCTAGATGTCTCTTTGTACACATATGTACACATTTCAATTTCATATAGACCCAGAAGTGGAACTGCCTAGTTATAATGTTATACCCATGCTTGGCCCCAGCAGATAACGCCAAATGACTTTCCAAAGTAATTGTGCTAATTTTCATTTTTACAACAATGTATGAGAGTTCCAGTTCTATAGCCTCATCAGCCCTTGGTATTGTTAGGTTTGTTTTGTTTTTTTACCTACTCTGGTAGTGTCCAGTGGAATCCCATTGTGGCTTTGATTTGCATTATCCAGACTGAAAATGGAACATGGGGTATGTGACTTGTCCTGGTTGGTGGGTCCTTACTCATGTGCTTATGAATGCAGGATATGGGCCAAAAAACATACATGGGGGGAAAACAATAGCAGATTTACACAGGAAGGAAGAAAAGAGAAAGTATTCACAGGCTGACATGTATCCAGAAGTCATCTATCCTACCCCAGATAGCATCTACTGCTCTGAGACTGAGGTCCAAGTCAAAGTCACACTTAGCAAGCTGTGGTTTCTCCACAGATACCCTTCATTCCCTAACTGCTAGAACACCAGTAACACAACTGCCAACCACTCTCCCCTTCATACCTCCCTTAACCCCCCCAGCAATTTAAATGCCAGAAACATCAGGAAAGTCCATTTTCCAATTATGCTCTGTTCTAGGGATAAAGTTTGAAAAGCTCTATTTCTCACCATTGAATTGGCTATGAGTGCCACCACTGGCTCAGAAATTGCTCCTCACTGTCTATCTTACATAATTAATAAAGTTGGGTTCCTTTTCATGAACTTACTGGCCATATCCTCTTTAGTCTGCTCGACTTTTGTCTATTAAAAAAATTAGGTTCTCTGTCTTACTGATTTACAGGAGCTCTTCATATATTCTGGGTCTGAGGTTTTTGCTGATTATATCTATTCCAAGTATCTCTTGTACTATAGGTCTTGTCTTTTTAGTTTCTTATTGGGATGTTTTGAACAGAAGATATTAATTTTAATAAAATTCCACATATCAGTCTTTTCTTTTGTAGTTAGAACTTTTTGTGTTCATTTTGAAACTCTTTGTCCTTAGCTTATGAAGGTATTCTTCTACTTATTTTCTCAAAGAAGTGTGATTATTTTATCTTTTATATTTTGTAATTGTATTCTATGATTCATCTGGAATTGATTGTGTGGGTAAGGTAGAGATCAAGGTTCTTATCACAGTATGAATATGCAGTTAATCCAACACAACATTCATTAAAAAACATCCTTTATCAGTCGCATTACAATGACACCTTTGTCTTATATCTGCAGTTATGTTTCTGAACTGCTTGGTTTTGACTGAACTTCCATCAATACATTACCGTAGATTAAGCTTTAAGAAATTAGGCAATGAGAAGATTGACCTTCAAATGGAAGATCTCAATATGTGTGTATATCTATTTGCATATTTGTCCAAGTATGTGTCTGTATGTAGGTCTGTGTAGCTAAATATTTCTTAGCATTTATTTGGCTCTAAGTGTTTTTTGTCTGAGTGCAATTGCATAAATTCATGTGTGCATGCATGAGTATCTCTGGAATATTTTAGCAATCTGTGTATGCCTGAGTTTGTATTTGATCTCCTTAGTACCCATCTGTGTAGATTTCTGTGTAGCCATAGGGTTTTCTCCTTTGCCTGATTCAGTATTCAGGACAAGAGCCAATTTTATTCTACCCAGAAAGTAGGTAAATAAACTGTTTTTCTAGCTTTTACATTTAAATTGTAGGACTTAGGAAGTAGAATAATAGATACTCAGACCCGAACTGCTCTAAATCTATGTTAAATATAACAAATCTGAGGCCATGTGAGAGGATGTGATGCCTAATGTTACACTATGATTTGGTATCACAATGAGGTCAGAATTCAGTCTCTGGTACCAAATTATCTTTAATTTTGGTCCAGGGGCTGCAAGAACTGAAGAAGTAGCATCATTTATAAGAGGTCTGGTCTTTGATTAGAGACACAAGTAAGAATTGGCAGGTATGGTGGTGCATGCCTTTAATCCCAGCGATGGAGGGTTGCTGGGACTGGGAATCACTTGAGTCCACAGGTTCGAGACCCACCCAGGGCAACATAGCGAGACCTAGTCCCAAAAAATAGCTGGGCGTGGTGGCACGTGCCTGTAATCCCAGCTACCTGGGAGGCTGAGGCTGGGGGTCACTTGAGTGCATGGTACCCTGGGCAACATAAGCCTGCTGTTCTCTGGGCAACATAGTGAGACCTAGCCTCAAAAAAAAAAAAATTACAGCTCTTGGGTCTTAGGCAGCTGGACTGAGACATGTCAAAACATAACTAAAACATCTGCAGCTGGGGGCTGAAGGATTGTCCATGCTGCTGGACTAGTAGCTGGGGTGTTGGAGATCAAACAGCTGTGTTTTTATGGGGCTTGGAGGTTACCACTAACTGGATGGGGTCCTGATTTCACTGTTAACTGTTGTGGGGAATTATGTGACCTTTGGGTTTTGCATGTAGGAGAAACGTTGGAAAAACAGGTGAGGACTCAACCTGAAGCTGAAATGCCTGGAAAGCAGATCTTCAGACTGACGAAGTGGCATGAAAGAAGTTGCAAAGTACAGAGTCATTTGAGAAAGTTGTGACTTGAACAGGATTGGGTGGATAGGAAGTTTAGGGAGAGTAGAGAGAAGGCTGAGGCAGGCACTAGCTTGGTCTTGAAGTGCCTGTTGCTAGTAGGCATTTGGATTCTGCCCTGAGGAACTTTCTAAATGTTTTAAGCAAGGGAGGAATAATCAGATTTGTGTTAAAAAACAAAAACCCCAGTCATCCTGGCTCCAATGTAGAGAATGGAACAGAAGAGTGAGAGTGGAGCAACTGGTTATAAGTTGTTCCTGTATGGGGCTGGGCACGGTGGCTCGTGCCTGTAAGCTTCAGCCTATGAAGCGGTCGGGGTAAGGGATTGCGGTTCGAGACCCACCTGGGGCCCGTAGTGAGACCTAGTTCCAAAAAAATAAAATAGTTGGACATGGTGGTGCGTGCCTGTAATCCCAGCTACTTGGGAAGCTGAGGCTGGGGATTGCTTGAGTCTGTAGTAGTGCCCCAGGCAACGAGAGCCTGTGGTTTCACAGGCAAAAATAGCGAGACCTAGTCTCAAAAAAAAAAAAAAAAAAATGTTGTTCCTGTACAAAGTGAGATATGATGGTGATCTGATAAGAACACAGAGTGGTGGTAATATGAATGCAAGATATAGGTGGATCCCAAGATATAAAGTACTTGGTGATGGGCTATGCGGGAGTAATGTGCAAAGGTAAATGTTAAGATTTCCTGCTTGGGCAACAAGAGGATGGGGAGGATTTTAAGAGCAGGTTTGCAAGAATAGCAATTTTGCACATTGAACCTGAACTGAAAGTTAAGTCATGACTGTTGCTCTTTTCCACCCTGTTCTTCCTTCTACAGGAATGCTCCAAAATGGAAAGAAATTTGATTCATCCAGGGATAGGAACAAACCTTTCAAGTTCAGAATTGGCAAACAGGAAGTCATCAAGGGTTTTGAAGAGGGTGCAGCCCAGGTAGGATGGGGTTCTCATTAAGGGGATTTGAGGAATTACAAGTCTGGGTTCAGCACTCTGCTTTCTATTCTCACCCTATCACAGACACTACTGCTTTGATGCTGTGCAGGCATCTAGTTTCAGTCCTGGCTTTGTGATCCCGCCCCTTTTGTTGCCAGCATGACTCCTTAATGTCACAGGGCTTTCATCCCAAGCACTTAAGGTAGGCTACCTCAGAACTAAGGTGGCCTATGAGCTATCAGGTGTCTGGACTGAGACAGCAGAGGAAGTTGGGATGGGGGAAGACAAGGTTGTTTTGTTTTGTTTTCTAAAAACAATTTCAAAGTTCCCTGGTGGTCTAGTGGTTAGGATTCGGTGCTCTCTAAAAACAATTTCAGATTTGCATAAATATTGCAGAAATAGTAAACTCTCATATACTCTTTTCCCAGCTTCTCCAAGTGTTTGCCTCTTATACTAGCAAGGTACCATGATCAAAACTAGGACATTAACATTGATGCAGTACCATTAATTAAACTTTTCAATTTATTGAATCAGCTATCTAAAAAATTTTGATTTATTTAAGTCTCATCAATTGTCCATAAGGCCAGGCAGGTTCTTGCCAACTGCTGTGGTGAGGCCTGGTTGAACCTCTTCCTCCTCCTGGTCTGTGAGAGCCATAATCTCTACTAGAGTAGGTCTCTATGCCTTCCCCTCCAGCCTCTAATGCCTGAATTTCTCCAGTGAACTGCTCCTATCCTTACTCAGTATGTACCTTTGCTCTCTGCACCCTCTTTAGGCTTTAGAAGAGGGTGAAGAACAATTGTAAAGAAATATGTGGTTGATACATTAAGTACCTAGCAATGTTTGTTGGACAAATGAATTTGAGATTACTTTGGGCAAGTAACTATCTCATAGTTAAGTTTCTACTAGCCTGAGGGAAGAATCTGCATTGTTACAGCTCTTAACACAACTTCAATGTGCCACATATAAAATTCATGTCAGACCTTCAAAGTTACCATGAGGATGGTTTGCAAAAATGCCATAGTTATCTTACTTTTTTCTTTTAAATCAAGCTGGGTCCTCTTTCTCCTCTCCCCATCTGCCCCCATCCCTGCTAGATGAGTTTGGGGCAGAGGGCGAAGCTGACCTGCACCCCTGATGTGGCGTATGGAGCCACGGGCCACCCCGGTGTCATCCCTCCCAATGCCACCCTCATCTTTGACGTGGAGCTGCTCAACTTAGAGTGAAGGCAGGAAGGAACTCGAGGTAGCTGGAGATGGTTGCTGCTCACCCTCCTAGCCTGCTCTGCCACTGGGACGGCTCCTCCTGCTTGGGGCTCTTGATCAGTGTGCTAACCTCACTGCCCCACAGCATTATCCATCCTTTCTGCCCAAGTTGCTCTGTATGTGTTTGTTGTTGCTGTTCATGCGCATCTTTGCTTGAGGAAACTTCAGTAGCAGATGGAAGCATTTCAAGCTGTACATCTTGAATGATGCATGTTGCAGTCATTCCTGATCACAGAACACAGGTATCTTGTTTGCACAATCTACACTGCCTTACCTTTACTTAAGCCAGACACACAAGGTGCTCAGACATGAAATGTACATGGTGTACACAGAGGGACAGAGCCACTCACCTTTGCTGTCAGTTTTTCTTAGAAATTTTGTTGGCTGCTAACTTAAACAGTGTCCTCTTTGAAAATATGTATAAATAAAGGCTCAGTGCTTGACAACTTCCTGTCCATACTTATTGCAGGTAGGAAGTGCTTTAAGGAACAAATATGCCAGTTTCCCTTCGGAAAAATAGTAGAAAGGAATCTTCCAAGTAGGCAGGGAAGTGATAATAAATAATAAAGGAATCTTCCAAGTAGGCAGAGAAGCTGGTATGTACTGTACATGCGGGGTCTTATTCTATATAGTTTCAGACAGAATTTCTACCTCTACAAGGTGGGTAGGTATTACTTGCCACACATCTCACTGGTTCAGAATTTTCCTGCATAGCTAAAGGGATATAGTGTGCCTAAATCCCTAAAGGGATATACTGAATTCAAATCCCATAACCTAACAGTCAAAACTGGGTTTGAGTGTTGGGATGAGCTTCCCTCACCCAGATGGGAAAGAACACTGTGACTCTGAAAAGTTGAAGGCTGGAAATCCAACCATTTCAGGTTGTGCCTTTTGTGTGGTGCATGCAGCCATTCCTGATCACAGAACTGATACCTCACCTTTACCAGCTGCACTGTCTTACCTTCACATAACATAGATACACCAGGTGCTCAGACATGAAATGTCCATGGTGTACACAAAGGGAGTCGAGCTGTGTAAGACTACGAAGCTTAACACTAACCCTGCCCATTTATTTTTGAAAAGGGTGCAACTCTGAGTGTTTTCCCATAGTCAGTTTCACCTAGAATTACACTGGGGAATTACTTTTGAGAAAAATATGATTCTGAACTTGTCTCCATATATCCTGCTTATTTTTATATGTAATTACTATGACTCAGCAAAATGCCCAGCTCATTTTTTTCCCATCCGTTCATTTATTGGTGTGGTTGTGTGTACATGAGAAGGCAATGTGGCTAAGAGATTTTTCTTAGTTGGTTTAGGTAAGAATGCTCTTGGCCAGAGTCAGAGTTACTCGATGATGACTGGAATTGCTTCATGACTGAAGACCAGGGGGCTGTCAGTGTTCTTCAGAGACTTACTGATACATGCCACCTGGTGTTATAATATGACACAGGGCCATGTCATCTTGGCTACTTCTTCTACTACCCCGGCCTTTCTCCAAGAACTCCTGGCTATCTTCCTTTGCAAAGGGTTAGGGGCTAATGAAGAGGCAGTGCTTTGAGATGGAGAGAATAAAATGAGAAAGGAGCTGCCTTGCTTTTAACCTCCCAGTCCATGAGTTCACTACTAAGAGACCAGACCAGCCAAAGGGTGCAATACTTGTTACTCTCTAGAGTGTTTCCTTCAGATAATCCGGGTTCCTAGCTTTCCGTGACAGCACAGAAATCTACAGAAATTTCTCAGGAGTCAGTTTATATTAAAAAAGAAACTCATGTTTTCCTCCTGTGACACTAGAATAACAGGACAAGTAACGTTGATATCGAAGACCACTTCAGGTACCCATGATGGAGTCATATAAAAGTCTCAGTTTATAGTATTTATAGCGCAGGTGGGAGACACACATGAAGAGATCCAAAATAACAAATGAAAAACCCATCTTACTGGCTGGCACCTGGAGCAAATATGGTTGGCTTTATAGGCCCTGCTTTACCAACACACTCAAAACATGATGTGGGAAATTAAGATGCAACATGCTGAAGAGTTTGGACACTGTCCTTTGAGAGTCACTGGAAGTTGTGAGCAGCAGTGATAAAATCTCTCATGTCAGTCATTTTCAAACTTTCAGTCAAAAAATTCTCTTCATACAAAATTTTTCTTAGAAACTTGAAATGTAATCTAGAGGAATGTAAAGCAGATATGGCACATGCATGCAGACATGCACATGAACACTATCATCTCCTGCACTCTAAAAAAGGAGTTTGAGTAACTGAGCTTTAGATCACTGAAGCAGAGGATCGACTGTAGCCATGTGCTCAGTATCTAAGCACACACAGACTCAACAAGGAGTAGATGCCTGATATATGTCCACTAAATTGAAGTTCTTGTAACTTTACTGGGACAGGAATCAAAATTTCCACATTTAGAAAGTACTCTTTAAATGCTTACTTTAGGTCATCAAGTCCAGCTAACAGATATACTAATCTAAATGATGGGCAAGTCATAAATGTCAACGAAAGTAAATTTCTCTTGTAGTTGATTTAAAACTACACCAGAGGCAAGCTAGTCTGACATTCAGACAAATCATACAGTAAGTCTAATTTGTTTTCCCCTTATAAAAAAGGTTTTCAGAAAATTCTTTTTACATTTGTAATTACCTGAAAGCACACTGTACATTATGAAAGTTAGTAAAGATTCATAAGAGCCTTCATAAGAAAATTGTAATTGTAATGGTGGCCTGTTTGTCCTGTCTGCCCTTACAATTTCTGCTTTTACAGTACTTTCAAAAAGCATCCATAAATAAAGCAATTATTTCTTAATTTTCAATAACAGTAGGCTTTGAGAACACAGTACAAAAAAGTATGATACAGCCCATTTTCTTGAAGTAAGGATAAATTTCAAAGCTAAATGCATCTAAAAGAGAATAGATGGCTTTGTCTATTTAAATGAATCAGTGCATACAACCTTCAAACTGATTCTGGGCTATAGCATACACAAAATATTTAGTCCATGTTTTTCCATTTGGCCCATGCTTAAACTATAAAATTAAAACTGTCTCTTCCCAGCTGCCAACCTCTGTTGATGAACATAACAATAATACTATTTTCATCCTGTGGGAGTTAATGAGTATTATGTATTTTATTTATAATTAAACTATTAGTTAAGGTGCAAAATATACACAGAGACATTTTAACTAAAGAGAAAGACTGTATAAATACAACCTCAGACAATAACAACCAACACCACGGCTGGGGAACTTACTCTCAAATTTCTAACAACATGCTGCATCTGAATGTCCATTTCTAGGATAGACTCTGTTCTTAGGACAAGAGTACCCACACTGACTAAGCAGTTATAGTAACTATAAAGCAAGCATTATTCAAATATACTGGTGTGGTTATTAACTGTCTGATGTTACACCAACTTTTTATGTATTTTATTCACTCAACTAATGTTAAGACGTGGCTTCTTCATCTGCAAGATGAAAATACCTATCTCTTGCAGATAAGCTGTTATGAAGACTTCATTATTAACAGATATCAATAAATGACAACACTAACAAGTTCCCCTGATGGCTAAGCATTTGACTTTGATTGGATATTAAGAATATATGAAGGCCTGTGTTCTGTCCCTAGGATCACCTACCATCAAACAATTCTTGATAGGGTTCAACTACCTGTTTTTTCCTCCAGTACCAAACAAGAGAAAACATTGACATGTTCTACCAAAAGCTACAAGTTTATTAACAAAGAATATTCCAACAAGCATCAAAGTTTTAGGGAGGTCATTTTGAATTTCAAAGAAGAAATTACATTAGTCACTATTTATTAAAACCACAAAAAGGTGGTGGTCATTCATGAGGTTTAGTCCAAAATGAAAACATAGAAAACATTTACTTTGGTGGATCTGTGTTGATGCCATATTTCTCTTTGAGAAGCTTCAACTGTTCTTCCTTTTTCTTTGTGTCCATCTTCTGAAATGCCTAAAATGTAAGCACCAAAATTAACAGTTACTGATCACAGCTGCACGAATATCACCAATAGCACTAGCCAGAAAAGAATGCATTGTACATGTCTCCTCTCCTGGAATAGTTCTACACTGATTCTTACAGGGGCTCTTCATGCAATGGGAACCATGGTTATACTTACCCTGTTGGCATTATAGTACAAAACCACCAAATATCTGTTACAAACATTGAATCCTGAGAGGTGATCACAGGCGTTCTTAGCATCAAAGATGTCTTCATAGACCACATAAGCTGTTCCTCTTGTTTCAGGTGTGTTCCCCCTAAGAGTTAAATCAGACTTGATTAAAATATACATTTACCTGAGCATTAACAGTTGAATTACAGAACTATCTTTTAAAACAATAATCATAGAAGATTGAATGGTAATTTGAAATAAATTTTACTTAAGTATTGTGAGACCATTTTGAAAATCATTAGCAGAATTAAACACTGTGAACATGTATTCCAAATAAGCCTGTAATTTCTTGAATTAGCCAATTTTGTTGCCTAAGAACCAATTTTTAACTTCAAGCTGGAAAGTACATATTTTGTAGTGATTCTATTAGTCAGCAATGTCTAGAATAGGGTTTTCCTTACAATGCATTTATTCAACAGAACTAGTTTTTATTTACCACACTACCATCTGGAAACTAGTCCCTAGTTTCTGAAGATTTTGATCCCCTGTCCCTCCTAATTCTTAAAGACAGGATACTCTCCATTAATGTAGGAAACATGTTTCTGGGGAACATTTTACTAACATTTATCAACTCCCCCCAACCCCCAAAAAAGAAATCCAGTTAATGTGAAGGAGGGGTGAGGTGGAAGGGAAGCCCCTACAAGAAGATGGCAAAATTGTAAATGATATCAGACATCAAGAAAACAGCCAAACATCATCTTTCATGGCCAGGAAAGGAGATCCTTCAATGTAAAGATGCTTTCTCCCACTTTGCTGAAAAGATTCATCGTCTTCTCCCCGCTCCTTCCCATCCCATTTTACTAAAGAATAACTGATATACATCACTCTATATGTTTAAAGTAAACAGAAGGATGGTTTGACTTTCATATATTTTGACGCAATTACAAGTTCGGCTAACATTTGTCATCTCATATAGCTACAACAAAATTTTTTCTTTTCCTGCGAGAATTTTTAGGACATACTCTTTGATAGCATTTCCTTTAAAAAAAAAAAAAAAAAACCTGAAAAGTATTTTGTTAAGTTGCTTAACAGTAGGGATACATTCTGAGAAATGTATCATTAGGGCTGCTATCCTGCAGTCTTTGGTGGCTCCAACTGTCAGTTCTAATTCTGAGATGACAGATCTCTCAATCAATTTTTTTGGATGACACTTCAAAAGTTTCAATAAGACTCACACTCTGATTTGACGAATAGGTCCATACTTTCCAAATATATCATACATTTCTTCAGCTGTGATTTTGTATGGCAAGTTTCGTATATATAAAATCCGATTTACTTCAGGTGGAAGGCGAATCTAAGATGAGAAACAGTTATTATAAATAGGGGCCCAGAAGTGCTATTGTTTACAGAAATTCTTAATTATACACAATTCTTAAAAAGGCAAAAATAGGAATTATAACCTATTATTAGTGAAAATGGCACATTCTTCCAAAATTCAACTGACTTTAGGGAAGATTATTAATAGGAACTACTAAGGGGCTACTAAAATACCCAGGCTTTTGATCTCTATATCCAAATCAGGATTTTCAAACTCCTGTAAAGTCCTTAATGCCTCAGACATGCGAGGGGAAGAATATGGGGACCTGCTTCCATTTACAAGACTATGAAACTCTCAGGTCACCACCTGTGATGACCCTTCTTGGGGCTTTTCAGGAAACTGTCATATCAAAGATGTCTTCTGTCTTTTACAGGTTTTTCCTACACCTCAGGCAAGTATTTGCTTATGTTCTGCCAATCTTGATAGAATACTTTTTTGTACCCCTCCTCATTCATTCAACATATTTTTATTGTGTGCCTTTTAAAATGGATATGCTTATGCCAGGCTAGATATTAGGATTACATAGTGAAGGAAAAAACACATTTTTTTTTTTTCTTTTCTTCTTAGCCAGGTATCTGGAAAGAGGAAATCTATACTCACTGCCTCATATTCTTTACTTCAACACCCCTGCACAATCTAGCTTCCACCCCAGCACTCTTATGCTTTTTCTCACTAAAGTCTTAACTGCACACTTAATTTCTCTGTATTTTCTGACACTATTCATTACTACCTTCTTGATTATTCTTGACACTATTTTCTTATCTTCCCCCTAACTCTCTGTCTTGGTCATTAAAATAAGCTTTTCCACAGCTTTATAATCAATTTTCTTTTCTTGATCCTTGGTACATTCCCCTAACTCTACATTCTGTGGTCTCTCAAACACACAGAAATGCGCACACATGGACATGTACATAGTTTCAACCGTAAGTAGATACTCTCAAATATGTATCTCTCACCCAGATTTTACTTCTGTGCTCTTTATTAACATATTCAGTTACATACTAGACATTAATCTGTTCAATCGCTGATTAAGCTGGCAATTATTCCAGGCATTAAATAAAGATATCATAAATAAAAGCATTACATAAATATTCTCTGCCTTCAGATTAGTGGTGGTGACAAATTGTCAAAAAATACAATAAAATTTGGATTTTAAAATTCAAGGTTAAGTTCAAATAGACTAACACTATCCGATGTTCATACTATACTTCCTTTGCTCTCCTTGAATATTACCACAGCCACTGCTTCTAGCATTTGAGGTGGGCGATGTCCTCTTTCTTGCCCATTCCAGGCTCTTCCTTATCGGAGACAACACTAATGACCAAATGGTAAGTACCTTATAGTCACTAAGCCCACCAAATCTTTATTTATCCACATCCACTTACTTTCCTTTTAATTACTATGCCAACCCCACCCCCCCCCAACATCTCCTGACCTTAGTTAAATTTTCTCTGACACCATCAGTGTTTCCCAGTTTACTGGGTGGCTTCACTGGGTTACAAATGTTACACATCTTAAAAAAGACTAAAAGGCTATCATTTAATTTCTCTATTGACAAGAAAACTCCCATAAGAGCAGTCTCCATTTCTTCCATCCTGGTTTTAATTCCACCGCAGCCAAGTTTTCATCCATTGAAATGATTATCATCAAGGTTACCCAACGTTTCCATCACACAATGTCTAATTATTTGTCTTCATTACTTCAACATCTTACCCTTGACTACTCTCTCGGAAATTCTTTCCAGTTCCCACTCTAACATCATGTAGGTGAAAAGGCTTTTTCGTTTAACTCACTGCTGTATCCCCAATACACTGACTAGTGTCTGGCACATAGTAATATAATAAACATAAACGATGCACTGCATTACAGTTCACAAACCTGGTGCAGAGAAGGTGCTCAAATACATTATGGAATGAAAACATTAATAAAAAAAGACAATGAATTCCAGGTTGCAGCTGCCTGTAAACCATGAGGTAATTTATGAGAGGTTTATCTGTGCTACCGACGTTTATGTCGAAAGGGCTCCGAAGCCAGGTCAAGCAACTGATGCTAGAATAAGAGAAGAGTCGCTGAAAAGGCGTAGGGGTGGAAATGGGGCTCCACGAGAGTATAAGGATGGGTCAATGTGCAGTTCCCTCTGACAGGGCAGTAACTTCAGGCCTTCCCTGCTGGTGGACAGAGAAGGCGCAAGAACGTACCCACCCACGCCGACGAGAAAGCGCAGCAGCTTAGTCCTTCCCTACTCGGCAGAAAGCGCCGATACTCACATTCGCCCTCTTGGCCGCTTGCATCGCCATCTTGGCGGGCTGGTGAAGTTACCACAGCAGAGACAAGGTTCCTCCGGATGCCTCCAGAGCTACTAAGCTTGCAGTAGTCCACCTCGTTACAGGCAAGACATCAACATCCAGGTATCGCCGGAAGCTGTCTTAAAAGGCCGGAATACCACCCTCTCACGCTGAGACGTGCTGACGTAGTATCCTCTTCTGAAAAGAATCTGCGGTACGACGCCGGAAGGAGTCCATGGACGTCTCCACGCTGAACCGGAAAAGGCGGGGCTTCAAAAGGGAGGTGTGCCGTCCTGGGAGGTCCTAAGCAGGAAGCAGTTGTGGGCGGGGCCGGGGGAGGCCGGGGCGGAGCCGGGGGAGGCCGGGGGCGGGGGAAGGCGGGGCCTGGGGGAGGACGGGACGGGCGCGCTTCCGGGAGTTGCAAGGGGTTGTGTCCTAGCTTGGGTCCCTGGGCTATGGGGTTGCGTCAGTGGACTTCCCTACGTGCAGGGCGCATAGTATCCCCGCTTGACACTGTCAGCGCTGTACCTGTTTCACATACCTCTGGCCCTGGCAGTGATATATGGTGACTGGGCTGGTTGGGCAGCCCGGGACTCTTGCAGTGGCTTAGAAAATTGTGTTGGGCACCATGCTGCCGTGGAGGGCGGGGTCTGAGAAAGACCGGTGAGAAGAAGCGGCCGGGAGAAGAGTCGTACAAAAAAAGGAGGCTGGAAGTGGTACGGAGAAGTGTGGGAGAAGTGAGAATGGCGGGTAGGCAAAGGGGAACGGGAATGACCAGGCTGGGCGGAAGACTCCCCTGAAAAGAGTGAGCTAGTGGGGGGGAGGCACCATGGTGAGTGTCGAATAGAGGGGTAGCCAGTGTGAAGTCAGATGCCCAAGCCTGGGGTAACTGGGGCTGCTTAGGGCAGACCTGGTGAGTGTGGCCACGCATGCTGAAGGTGGGCCTGGAAAAGGAAATGCTTGGCATTGGAGAAAGGTGGTTTGGAAAGCTGAAAGCTGGTACTTGGAGAAAGCCAAGGATTGGGAAAGCTGATTTTGCATCAATATTTGTTGGAAAAGTTTGAAGAACCTTTGGAGAAGCTGAACTGCTTCGAACGCTGGAGCGAGAAGAAGCAAAGAGAAGAAAGACTGAATTTTGCAAAGTGCCTGCCTCAGGTTTGGAAAAAGATATCTTGGACATATGTTTGGGACTTTCAAACTAAACCATAATTGGGGTAAATGAACTGGCCACTTGTGGCATTAAGGACTTTTTGTTTTCCTGGTTACTTTTCCTTGCTAATAAAATCTTGTTTAAATTGTCTTGTGACTCTTGCAGCTACTGCAAGTGATGGAAAGAACCTGTTTTTTTAAAATGCCACTTTTTTCCCTTGGACTTGTTGGTTAGAGGCTTCTGCCCAATTTGCACCTATAGCAGCAGAATCCCTAAAATATAGCATCAGTTAACCTGCCTCTTCCATAGACCCCCACAGTGACTCCCAAACACATTCCCCTCTCACCCCTTCCCAACAGCCCCAGTTTGTGTGCTGGGAATATCTACAGTGAACAAGCTGCCACCCTTCTAGTCCACACTCTTTATTTCTTTATACCGATTCTGCATGGATCAGTTGATATGGGGTAAGGACATGGGGTAAAGGAAAGGCCTGTATATTACACGCTAACCTGAAGGAGTGCATGAGTATTGTACTATGGATTTTCTCCAAGTTTGCTCTGAGAATGCCTCAGTCAGAACTTGCATTACCCCCTCCTCCTTCACTGGGGAAGCTCCAGGATGATTTTGCCCATGTTCTTGTTACTCTCCATATACACATGGGCCTCTTGGATCTCAGTCACTGGGTAGACTCTGTCCACAATAGGCTGGAAACGCTGGGGGCTCTCCATGGAGAAGTGAGGCAGAATTTGTTCTGTGAACGCCTTTACCAACATTTGCTTATACTAAAATAAAGAAAAGGAGACCATCAGCCTGGAAAGATCCTTCCCTTGCCATTCCCCACTCTGTTTAGCCTTTTTGCTGTCTCTGAAATACCTACATGTGTGAAAAAGCACACAGGGGCAACTAAAACATTTTACTACCAGCATGCATGTGTATGCCCTCACATGTGTGACCTCTGTTCTGAGCATGTGGGAAATATTAGTGTTGCTGACAGCTGAAAGGTTGTTTTTAAATAGAGCAGAGGGCATCCTGAGACAGGACTCATTTAGTTCAGAAGGGAGGGTTAAGCTCTGCTATCGCCCAGCAGGTGTAAAACCACATTTTGGGAAATATTCTCAAAGTTGGTTGCTAGAATGCCACACACAGGAGGTAGAGGCTTCCTAATCTAAGAGGTATTTTAGTTCACTGAAAAGAGTTCTGCCTTTGAAAACAAAGTTTTGGAACAATTAGGAATGTCCTCTAATGTGGTCAGTGCTTTGTTCATTCTGTGATCAGCTTTAAATAATAAGTGAGGTGTTAGCTGCCCTCTTCCTAAGATGCTGAGACTTCTATTGACCAATTGAAATTAGTTCTGTGAAACTGGCTTACATATTTATCCACAGAGAGACAAATTTCTAATCTAATTTAAGATGTGACAGAGCTTCCTCAGATGGATCATACTTTTCTGTGTATAGTTAAATCATATATTTTCTTTTCACTCACTTACCTTTTTATCTCTTGATCTCAGCAAACTAGCAATCAGATTTCCTCGTTTTAAAAGCAGCTTTGAAAACAGAGGTCCACTGATGTTACCCCCTCCTATCATACCATAGAGAATCCATCGACCATCAAGAGCCAGGCAGTTGACATTTTTCTCCCAGTAGGATCCACCAATGCAGTCTAGAATAAGGTTGACTCCAGCACCTACCATATAAAACACAGAAAGCTTGACGCAAATTAAGACTTGATATGCTTGTAGACATGCGTACATATAAATATAGGTACACATGGTAAATATATAGGTTGGAAAAGAAGCATTTCTGTCAATGGAGTTTAGTTAGCTGAAGTCTACCATACATGGATGCTACACACTTCATTTTTTATGATCCCTAGTCACATCAAGGGGCAATGGGCAACACCGTAACCTGCTATCTCCCTGGCTCCCCACATAGGTAGAGAACCCACTGGCACTCAGGCATGTAGAGCA